>JARRAA010029281.1:0-145926 GCA_030557295.1 Ecitodaemon sp. MM-2014
CGAAATATGAATTTGATCCGGCGATCTGCGGCTGCGGCGAATCGAAAAGTCTTATGGATTTAATGCCGCTGGAAAGGAAACAAAACGAGGCGCTGAAGGAATACGCCGAGGCCGCCGTTCGCGCATGCGCGTGTGTGCGCGCGCGCGCGCGTCGGAGAGTCGTCGCCGACGGCCATAACTGCTGAGGTAGTTTTATAAAGATCATGATCACGCAGGAGTGCGCTCCTCTCGCGCAGGCCGAGAGAGCGCCTCGCCTCGCTCTCGGTCGGTTATTATCCCGAGCTGCCGCTGCCGCCGCTGCCGCTGCCGGTTCTTCGCCGCGGCCGGCGACTTCCACTCCGCGCTCTCGGAAGAGAGTTTCTCGCGTCGCGCTATTACCGCTCTTCGCCAAACGCGCTGAAAACACGCTAGACTTTATCCTCGTTCCGGCGTCGAGCGACGCCGCCCGACGGCGCGCGGCGCAAGCTGCGACGTCTCGCGGGCGCCGCGAGTTTGTTTAGCGTTCGCCGCGCTGCGTGCGCCGTCGGTATAATAACTTGGTCATTACCATAACAATCCGTCTTTACATGCGTGCGCACTTGCCGCGCCGGTCGGGGCCCTTCGGCGACGCGTCGGACGGAGACGGCCGCGCGCGAAGGACGAGAGGCAGCGCTCCAGATGCGTGCCGATTAAGCGCGCGTCGCGCGGACAGCGGCGAGGAGATCGAGAGACGCGGAGCCGGCAGCAGGTTTTCGTCGGGGCGCGCGCATTTAAATTTTAATTGAAAACGAAATTAATGGAAACGCCCGGCCGAATCGGCGCGTCTCGAGCGAGGCGGCGCGACGATTGTCCGCGAATCAATAGCAGCGTTTCGTTATCTAGTTTTCGCGACCGTGAGATCGAGAGCGCGCTCGTCGATTAAACGACGCGCGCCGCTGGCGGAAATTGAGCTGTTTCGCATCGCCGGCAATCGTGCGCGCAGACGCGCCGTGCTCAGGAATGCACGCTAAGCCGCGGCGCGCGCCGCCGCCGCCGCGATTTGTTGCGGATTCGTTTCGTACCGAACGAACGCGCGGCGAAGAAGCGACGCGCGGCGAGCGCGCGTTTTCAATTAGTCGCGGCTCGGCTGGAGCTGGACGAGTGAAAAATGAATATTTGGCTCGGCGCTTCGTCATATTCGTCGCATTCGGCATTGCGCAATCGGCCGTCGGAGTGCAGATGGTCGGAAATGTGAGTTTACGGCTCGCACGATTAATGGGCGCGAGCGTAGGATGTTAAATCAAACAATAATTGATCGATGCGCGCCGAGAGATTGTCGAGATTCCGAGAGGAGTTTTATGCTTCGATCATCGGAAACCCCGCTTGGGCTAATGGCACAAATTAGTTCGAGAATTTCGAGGATTTCGTGACGTCCTAGGCTTATTAAAACGGCCGAAACTATAACGAGCGGCGATGTGAAAACCGCTTTCCGTGTGCGCGCCGAGCACGTCGGCTTTCGGGTTTCTCTCGCGACTGATGTGAGAAATTCGGCGTGAAAACGGCGGCGACTCTTCGCATTCGCCGCCGGAATGCGCGCGCCGCGTGCTTGCCGCGCGTCGCGCCTAATGGAAACGATTTTCGGTTAATGCGAGTCATTTTTCAACGAATTCCACGCTTTTCGCCGGCTTACGGTTCGCTCGGTAGATGGCGCCCGCGGAGCGGGAAATGCGGTGCGAAAAGGACGAATCGTAACGGCGCTGAATACGTGTGATAAATGTCCATCATTCGCGTAGCGGCTTTACAGTTATTATCGGGTCGAGAATGCGATATAGTTATGCACGACGCCGCTGACAAACGGCTGATCCATCGCGATCGAGGCGATTATTATGCTGATGTCAGGCGATTGGATAACTGCGCGTGCCGACATCTCGTCGCAGATGCAAAACGCTCATCTTCTAGTTATCCGGCGAGCGCCTCATTTTATTGTTGTCGCGAGCGCTCGCTCGTTCTTGAGTGGCGTGGCCGACAACAAAAGACATTGTTTAAGCTGGCCGCGCATGCGCGCCGCGCCGGTTATGCCGCGCATACGTTATGCGCCTCGCCGTGTTTACTCTTCGCTCTTGATTTTTTCGCCGCCGCGCTTCTGCTTAATATTCAAATGAAGACGCATGTAAAATGACTTAAGTCCGCTTGTTATTCGCTAGCAACTAGTTTACTCGTGGTCGCGGCCCGGCGTGCGGCGCATTCGAAATTCGAAACGCGAAGCGTCTAAAATCCCAAGCGTTCGCTCGTTGGGGATTTCTGGCGGCGACGCCCGGCGTCGTTTTTCACGCGCGACGTTTACGCGCCGCGCATTGTTTATTCGCGGCGATAAAATATGAATCGGTCTCTATCGATTTGCGGCCGTGCGCCGGACTCTCACTCTCGGCGGACGTAAAAGTCCCTAAGTGGTGCTACGTTATCCTGGTTTATGGGCCCACATTGTGTCGATCGTGCGCGCGCGCGCGCGCTGCGCCGGCCGGCGGAGCGAGCGCCGGCCTTAAGTCGGTTGCGTTATGACCGAAATTATGACCGCGCGCCGTGTACGCTAGGCACGGCGACCCCGCGCAGAGACCGAAGGGCAATTGAACTTGTACTCGCTGGCGCGCATTAACATTTTCACCACGCGCGCGCGCGCGCACGCACGGGCCGATCCGTCAAGACGCGCCCGTCTTTCGGACTCCGCGCGTCGCGTCGATTCGTGTCGACACTCTTTGGTTAATCGTCTGCGCCGTCGCGTTTCTCGCGGTCGCTCAGCGCCATCTGCGGCGCAGCGCGCCGCGAGCGCGACAAAAGAGACGAAAACGACAAGTCACTAATTCAATCCGATGTTTATTATTAACGCGCCGCAATAAATATCGCGCGTCGCGCACACGTGTACGCAGCGCGACGCGACGCGACGTCGTTAAAGTTATGTCGGCTCGCGAAACACGACGCGTCGCGGCCATCTTCTTCCTCCTCTATCGGCGCGGTGCCGTACCGCGGGCGCATTCCTCGGCGACGATACCGTTTCGGCGTTAAAACTCCGCGCCGCGAAAAACAAGACGAAAATGATCTCGCTTGTTCCGGGGATCACGCGCGCTCGACAGATGGCGCGTCGGCGCAAGTCAAACATCGGACGCTCAATAACTTGATTTATTTGCGCGCGCATAACGCTCGAGCTAAAACACGCATTTTCTCAGCGGATTCATTCGAGAGCCTTTTTTGCACTTGAAATCCACCGCGAAGCGCTGCGACTTCTTCAGAGCGCTGAATATGCGAAACGACGGCACGCCATGGACTTCCGCCGCGCGCGGCGCGACGCGGCCGGCTTCGCGCGGATCGCAGTAATATCGCGCGAACGCCAGCCAGAATAATTGGCGCGCGGTGAAATTATTTATCGCGGGCAGGCGAACGCTTCGCGCCGGCTCGGCGGGCTCGAGGCGGAGGAAAACTTCGTAGGCCGCGCGGGTGCCGACGAGGTCCGCCACGTTTTCGTCCAGGGCGAGGGATCCGTTGATTTCCAGGCTGTATTGCTCCCGGTAATATTCCTCGTACTCCTCGGCCAAACATTCGTGGTGCTTCGTGTGGTTCCGCAGCGCCGCCGCGTCCCATAGCGGATTCGGCTCGCCGCGGACGCCGTATTGCTGCGCGAAGAGTGAAAATATGTGCGACAATTCGTGTCCGATCAGATGACCCAACCGCGCGTAGTTGACGCAGTTCGGGAGGCTCTCGGAGTATAGTGTTTGCACAAGGCCGCTCGGTATGCCTTAAATTTAATGCGCGCATTAGGCAAATTATAGGTTATAAACGAGGTCGTGTTTCCTTGCCTACGTAATTGTTGGTTAGGTAGAACGCGTTCGCAGAAGCGTCCATGCTGAGCAACCGAATTAGAGTCGTCTCTAATGTTGTCTTATCGAAGAGCACGTCGTAGTGAAACTTATCGACTTGTAACTTTATCCTGGAGATGGCCGCAACGTAATTATCGCTATCTCCGATGTCCTGGAACGCAAAATTGGTTATGTCGGCATTGCAGATGGCCGTTGTGTGTTTGCATACTTCCGTGCCGTAATCCACTTTAAAATCACTACTGTCGAGCTTCCCGCCAATGAAAAACTTGACGTTGTTTAGTTTTTCTGCTAGAAATCGCCGCATTTCGTCGCTCAGCCATTCTACTTTGCTCAGCTTCGAGGTTATTTCTTCGCGGATCTCGAAAACCATCTTCTTCACTTCTCCTCGAGTCGTAACTTCTTTGGCCAGTTCCTGATTGGCTATTAACGGCATGCTAAAAGCAAAAGTCAGTGTTTCGAGCGCGCGCGTTTGTTTTCGGCGAGAACAATTACATTTTGTTGACTTCGTCGACGCACAGATGGCGCCGCTGGTGTGCGGTGATCCTCGGCGCGTTCGGCACGCTGTACCATAATTGCATGTCTTTCAGCACCTCCCAAATTATGTAATTAACCAGCACCCTAATGAACGGCAAGGCATTTTAATTTTACGACTGGAAATAATTCGTCGGCGGCCGCGCTCTTACCTGCGCGGCGTTTGTTTTAGCAGCGTTTGAAGGTCTCGGAGATATTCGCGCATCTGAAGGTCGAAGATGATCGAGTCCCCGGGCTGGAGGCGGCGCTCGGCGAGGGTTGAAAGCAGTTGGGTCCAATCGATTTGGTCCGACGCCGTCAGCTTTTGCACTTGCTGCAGAGTCAGCAATTCGGGTTGCGCGTCGGCTCGCTGTTTCGGCTCGGTCCTGTTATTGAATTTGGCGACGATCTTGATGAATTCCAGCGTGAAGTCGCCCAGATAGCTGACGTCGTAAGCCGCGCGCGTCTTGTCGCCGCCGAACGCCTCCAGGGTTCTGTAGAGGAAGGCCTCGTTCTCTTTCCGGAACTCTCTGCTCGCCGCGACGTCGCCCAACGTCGGCGGCGTTACCGTCGCGTAGTTTCGATTGTGCGCGAAGTTCGCGTACAGCTTGACGCCGAAGAACATGTCGCTGCGAAAGCCGAGGCGGCGCAGCTTGCTCAAAAAGTTCAGCCACATCCAGTTGAAGTTCAGCACGCCGGTGTGCCCGGCGAAGCCCTCCTCCCAATCATTGCTAATTAGCGGCCAGCCGCCGAGCGGCGCGATAAGCTCGCGCTTCAGGTGCGCGACGCCCGCGTCCACCGCGCTGCGGTTCATGCACGCGGCGAACAGGCGGCGCAGATTCCTCGGCGCAATCTCTTCGCGAGCTTGCGCCGGCGAGGCGTCGGCGGCGTGACGAGCGGCGAAGACGTCTTCCAAGCGGCGCCGCGCTGAAAATTCGCTCTCCGCCAGCTCCGACGCCGTTACGTTCGGATGGCTGCCGGCGAAGAAGCCGCCGCACGCGAAGCGCGCGAAATCTTGGCACGGATCTGCTTCTGCGTCGATTGACTGCAGGAATTTCGCCGCCGCTCGCACGCAATCGGCCGACGCGCAAACGGGAGCGACGCCGCCACCTTTTTGCGGGACAATCAACGCGTTAATGCTAAGTCGACCTAAGCCTAATGCTATCGTTGTTAGTCGTATTAAGTGCTGGTTTTTCCGCTTACTTGCGATGCGAATGAAGAATGCGTAGGTCACAATGGCAAATAATGTCAGAGATGTTGCGATGACGGTGATTAGGAGTCGGCGCTCGAGACGAGTGCGAAACCGCCACCAGTCTCGGCAGGTGCGCGTCGCTTCTTGTCCGCATTGTTCCTCCATGTTCGCGGAATAATGCGCCTTTCACACAGAAAGCGCCACTGCCACTGCCACTGGGAAACGAGTGCCGGAGCGACGCCGTTCTTCTCGTCCGCTCCGTGCTCTCATCTTTAATTAGTTCCCATCAACGCCCATCAGTGGCTCTCTTTGCTTACGTAATCGTTTAGCCGGCCAGATGATAATTTTCAATTTCTGGCGATGGGACGTCGCATGTTGTGCTTCAGTCGACTTGCTGCAATTAACTTCTATGGCTAATCGCGCTAATTGTTGCAGACAAGTTAGCCGAACGTTCGCGTGGCCCGAGAGCGACATGTCGGCCAGCGACGGGGGCGTCCAGCCGCCGTCCATCTCGCCGCCGGCGCTGCCCTCGCCCGGCAGCAAGTTTCCCTCGCTGGAGCCCGCCGATCGTCTCCTCGGCAAGGGATCGCCGTTCGCGCAGTCCAACGATCCGCAGCGACACTCGCAATCCGACGATGACTCCGGCTGCGCCCTGGAGGAGTACACTTGGGTGCCGCCCGGCCTCCGGCCCGATCAAGTAAGTCGCCACAGCGATTTTCGTACGTTTTCAGGCACTTCCTCGACCACGCGCCGAACATAAATTCCCCACGCCGCCGCACATCCTTGGGAGTTTATTTATCGTCCGGTTTCTATTTGCGCCCGCCGAGCGGCGCTTAAAAGGGCTCGTAAATACGCCCGAAGCAATAATCGTAACGAGGCACTTAACTTCGCCCGAGGGAATGCCGCCAAGCGAGATTCCTTTGTTTCCTTTGATTCCTTTCCCGGCCCGCCGCTCTCGATTTAACTCGGCGCTCACCTCTTGCCTCTCACGGGCCGATGTGTTTGCGCTCGTTCCTTGCCCCGAAAATGATTGAATCCGTGACTTGCACCTCTCGCAGCGTTCCGATAATCTGCTCTTGTCGGATATTTAATTAGTGTGCTTTTTTTTCGCTTCTCCAACAGGTCCATTTGTACTTTTCGGCACTCCCCGAAGAGAAAGTGCCGTACGTGAACAGCGTCGGCGAACGGTATCGAGTGAGGCAGCTCCTGCAGCAATTGCCGCCCCACGACAACGAAGTGCGGTACTGCCACGCGCTCAGCGATGAGGAACGCAAGGAGCTGCGGTTGTTCTCCGCGCAGCGCAAGCGGGAGGCTCTGGGACGCGGCACCGTTCGGCAGCTTCAAGCGCCGATGGCTTGCGATGCGGTGAGTGGGGTCGAAAACTACGCCAATTGCAATCAAAACTTGGCAGCTGTGATTAGATTAGCTTTATTGGACTCGTGATATTAAAATTTTCGTAATTTCCGAAAGGGTAATCGCAGAACGGACGTTAGGGGCGGCGAATAATTAAAGACCCTCGGGTGGCGAGAGGGCACGGTTTAATTGAGCGAAAACCGCACGCCGAGGAACGGCAGCTTCAAGTTCGAAGCAGGATTTCTTTAATCTGCGTCGTTTTGGTAAACGTCCTTTTTATTTTCCAGTGCGAGGAGTCTCTGTCCACCGGAGACATCTGCGTGTTCGCGTCCCGTTGTGGGCCCAATGTGTGCTGGCATCCCGGCTGTTTCTGTTGCTGCGTGTGTCGGGAACTCCTCGTCGACCTCATCTACTTCTACAAAGAAGGTCGGCTGTACTGCGGACGCCATCACGCCGAAACTATTAAACCCCGCTGCTCCGCCTGCGATGAAGTAATGAACACTGTTAATTAAGCCCGTGTTTTGCATGTTTTTGATTGCTCTTCTTTTGTTTTAGATCATCCTCGCCGACGAGTGCACGGAAGCCGAAGGACGCGCTTGGCACATGAAGCACTTCGCCTGCTCGGAGTGCGAGCGTCAGCTCGGCGGTCAGCGATATATCATGCGCGATGGGCGTCCCTATTGCCTCCATTGTTTCGACGCCATGTTCGCCGAGTACTGCGACTCTTGCGGGGAGCCCATCGGCGTCGATCAGGGACAGATGAGCCACGAGGGACAACACTGGCACGCAACGGAATGCTGTTTCTGTTGTCACACGTGTCGGACTTCTCTCCTGGGCAGGCCGTTCCTTCCCCGACGCGGAGCTATCTATTGTTCGATAGCTTGCAGCAAGGGAGAGCCGCCGACGCCGTCGGACAGCTCGGGGCCTAACTCCAGGATACCCAGGCAGCCGTTCAAGAACAAAACGCCGCGCGTGCCGAGCCCGAACGAGTCGAGCACCCCGCCGCCGTCGCCTAGCAGGCGGCAGCCGGGATCACCAGCCATGTCTTCGCCATCCTCGCCGCCCAGCATGCTCCACGGGCAGTATTCCAAGCAAAACAGTCTTCCTCGCTCGCCCAAAATGGGCAGACGCGCGCTGCAGCGATCGCCGAAAACCGTCCCCGAAACGCCCGAGGATCCGCCGTCCAGTCCGAAGGGTTTGGACCGAGTTCTGCTGGAGCGCAATCTCGAGCGTCTCATGTCGGAGAAAGGGCCTACACAAGACTTGGAGAAATTGTTGCACGCGCGCGATAGAAGCAGGGAACCTTTGCACCTCGCCGATTTGAGTTTAGACGACTGGCAGCCTAAAATGCTCGCCGATAATGCTGAAAATAACGCGAACGAAGGCAATACAAAAGGAGAAAGCAATAGCAGCAATACGAATACGAATTCCTCGGAAAGTAACGATAAAAACGAGAGTGAGAGCGTCAACGATAATGACAATCGACACGCGTCTTCCATGCCAGAGTTGCCCATCGCCGCGGCGACGACTTCCAGTGCCACTACGTCCAACGCAAACACGCCCAGCTCACCTTGCAAGCGTAGCAAGGCTTTGTTGAGCGTCCGGTTCCAGGGGGACAACGAAGCCTTCGAAATCGACGAGGCCGACACCGCCTCGGTGGAAGCTAAGAAGTTTCCTCGCAGTCGTTCCTATGCGGGCAGGTCCAAGCATGGCGACGCCCACGATCGCCATCATCAGCAACGCCGACCGCGCAAAACGAACTCCGAGAGTCAAATGACCGCGAGCACCAGCCGCACCGATCACGATGACGACGACTATTGCTCCACGTGTTCGTCCAGTTCGTCCAGCGACGACTTAGACTATCAGCTGCCCCCGCGAAGGGCGTACGGAGGCGTGCGCATCAGTTACGTGCCCAACGATGCTCTGGCTTGCGCTCGGCGACGGCAGGCTGGACACAAGTCGCCCGGCAGCAAGAAGAATCAAAGCATCGATGAACGCGACAAGAACTGTATCATATCGTAATCTTAAGCTATCGCGAACTGTACAAACTGACGGGAACGAGATAAATTCGATACATAATCACTTTTTATACGAATTCTGTTAACGCATTGTGTTGTATATTGTAATATTTATTAAGCATATCAAGTCGAAGAATGTGAATATGTACATAAGATGAGACGAAACAATCACTTGCGGCAATTGAGAAACGTTTTGTAATCTAATATTGTGCAGAACTGCCAGATTATATAAGGAATTTTTGTATTTTTTCTGTTCGGCTAAACTGAATGTTGATTTATACCCTGGAACTCATAATATATTTGCCACTTGATTATTTATGCAAATAAAATCATTTAAATTATTTCCAGTTACAGCAATTTTTTATATTGCGCGGCCCCGCGCCATACCTCCTCGCACTTGCTGTGATCCTGATACAAAAATGCAATTTCTTAGTCAACTCACCGCAAATAAAATAATTTTATTTCCAGGTACAGCCATTTTTTTTGAGTGTTGCGCAGTTCCGCGCCATACCTCCTCGCACTTGCTGTGATCCTGATACAAAAATGCAATTTCTTAGTCAACTCACCGCAAATAAATTAATTTTATTTCCAGGTACAGNAAATTAATTTTATTTCCAGGTACAGCCATTTTTTTGAGTGTTGCGCAGTTCCGCGCCATACCTCCTCGCACTTGCTGTGATCCTGATACAAAAATGCAATTTCTTAGTCAACTCACCGTACTTTGAACGCGTTGGAAACGAATCTCTAGTAAAATATTAGCGGTGTAGAAAAACGCTTATTGCACTCTGAATCAGCATAAAATCCCGCGTCGTTTGAGCTCATAAAATCGGTTTCTCAACATTTGAAATTTTCCGAAAAAAACGCCAAAGGGGTAACACTTTGCATTTTTTCGATTTTGTAACTTTTCGAAAAACATGCGTTGGAAACGCTTATCTCGCAAACTATTAGCGATAGGGAAAAACGCTTACTGCCCTTAAAATCGAGTTCTTAAAATTTTTAGCTAATTGTACGTAACCAATCCCTTGTCGATTTTTTTGAAAATGTGCTAACTAAATAACGGTGGTGTGCATTATTTGATTTTACCGGCGTCATGAGATACAGCGCCCTCTATCGGGCCTCTTGCTCTACCATGCGGGACCAAACGAAATAAATAAAACTGTAAGAATGCACTGTTGAACGTGCGAGTGAGGAGAGAAGGGGGGTAAGCGCGGGTAAGCGCAGTAGCGAGTCGTTAAATGCTTTAAAACGTTAGAACGATTACAATTTGTTTGGTAAATTTGCGCGGTATTGTGAGTGTTCCAAAACGTTAAAACACCATGTTTAAACAAACCACGCTGAGCACTTTCGGTGCAACCACGACGACCACAAACTCCAATCCGATGAAGGATTTCGAAGTAACCTCTCCGCCGGACGATTCGGTGAGTTGCTTGGCGTTCTCGCCGGGCACGTTGCCCCAAAACTTCCTCATCGCCGGCAGCTGGGACAACAACGTTCGCTGCTGGGAGGTAGAACAAACGGGCAAAACAGTCCCGAAGTCAATGCAAACATGCGGTGGCCCTGTCCTGGATGTGTGCTGGAGTGACGATGGCTCGAAAGTGTTCATGGCAGGCTGCGACAAGCAAGCAAAAGCCTGGGACTTGGGCAGCAATCAAGTGATGCAAGTCGCACAACACGACGCGCCGATCAAAACGTGCCACTGGATAAAAGCGCCGAATTATTCCTGTCTTATGACCGGATCTTGGGACAAAACGCTTAAGTTCTGGGACACACGATCACCCAATCCAATCCTCACCATCAATCTGCCTGAGCGATGCTACTGTGCAGACGTTGATTATCCCATGGCTGTGGTAAGCACGGCTGGAAGACACATTATTATTTACCAGTTGGAGGGACAGCCCAAGGAGTTCAAGAAAACAGAAAGCCCCTTAAAGTATCAGCACCGATGTGTCGCCATTTTCAGGTGGGTGTCAATCGCTAACAAGGTTTTCATTATTACTAATCGGCAAACTGTTATAGGGACAAAAAGAAGGCACCGACGGGTTACGCTCTCGGCTCTGTGGAAGGGCGCGTGGCGATTCAGTACGTCAATCCGCCGAATCCGAAGGATAACTTCACGTTCAAGTGTCATCGCTCCAACGGCGCCCCAAACGGCTATCAGGACATCTATGCCGTGAACGACATCGCATTCCATCCGGTTCACGGCACTCTGGCTACAGTCGGCTCGGACGGGACGTTCAGTTTCTGGGACAAAGACGCCCGCACGAAACTAAAGCCGTCCGAGGCGATGGAGCAACCGATCTCGCGTTGTGCTTTCAATCACAACGGGCAAATCTTCGCTTACGCCGTAAGTTACGACTGGAGCAAGGGTCACGACTTCTACAATCCGCTCAAAAAGAATTACATTTTCCTTCGACCGTGTTTCGACGAACTCAAACCACGTTCGTCGTCGTAGAAGGAATAAATGCTCACCAAAATGTCCTTACACATTTTTCCGAATTGAAACGTGGTATTTGTGTAATCGTTTACATGTTACAGAGCAAAACGTAAAATAATTCCAATGAAACAGCAGAAGAATGATTAATTTAATCCTCTCCCATACGACTTAAGCTACAATGAATTGTATTTATTGTGGAATTTCACTTGTTTTGATCAGTCTTGCGTTCGTACGCATCTTGTTTCTTCAGGTTACAGACGACTCGTGTTCACGTTTCCAAACGGCGTAGGAACTTGTATTGGCTCTTTGGTGCTGTGCGTTTTGTTGTCTCTGGCTGGGAGCAAGAACATTTTGATTATTTTCCGAATCGGGTTTTCAATCGCCGCGTAAATGCAGAAGCTCAAAGCGAAGGACATTACGATGTCACTAATGGCGTACGAAAACTGGAAATGCGAATTTTAGATTAGACTAATCGTGGAAGTCTTTTGAAACGTTTTTACCGTGGTGAAATAGCTGAAATGTCGTGGGCTAGACGCCATGCCAACTGCGCGTAGTTGAAACAACATGTGGACGAGATAAACGCCGTAAACTAGGTTCCCTAAGACGATGCACGGTGACCAGGACAACGTCTTGTACAGCCAGGAAGCGTGCCCATAGGAGGCGGCGAATATCAGGCCGATCGTGCCGCATGCCCAGAGACTTCTGTGGCACGCCGCGTAGAACGCAGCCTCTAGCACGTTGTACGCGTGGTACGGATTGTAAAACACCGCGCCGCTCGCCATGCCGACGAACAGGCAAGCCAGGGAGAACAGCGTCAGCAGATGCGATTGAATTCGCGACAATTTATACTCGGTGTTCTTTAGTCTGTAATAAATATACCCGCCGAACATGCCCAGGATGTAGGTAGAGGCTCTGGTGTGCGTTTTGATGTAGGTCAGATGGAAATCGAGGTTGTTTTTCGGATCGACCAAAAACACGGCTGGATAGAAGTGCACCAGTCCAGGGCGCGCGTACGCCAGCGTGATCGTGAACGGCACAAGGACGGAAACGACGAATAGAAAGCCTAAGAGTATCAGGCCGGGCGTCTTGTTGTTGTGAATGAGCCTCACGATGAATATCGCGAGGATGAAGTAGTGGTAGTCGCATGGAAGGTACCACGAGTGGATCATGCACTGCAAACGACGAGATTATCACTTGGCGAGTTAGGAAATACTTGTGTGTTACCATGTCGGGGCCTCCCACATAGTTGCTGATGTACAGCAAGTTCGACCACCAGTATTTCCTGCAGTCCTGCACCTCTTTGGGCACGACAAAGTTCCAAAACGGGCCGCTGCCTATGTGGCGGAACATGCTCGCCCAGAAGAACAAAACGAACGCGTAGACCGGCGTCAACCTGAAGGAATATATTAGCATTCAGTTATTCAGAGTAGATTGTAAAATATTGTAGGACATAGTAAAATATTACTGTCCTTGAACCACAGATGCTTTATGTCAATTGTTGTTGATCGTTTTAGCTCGGATTAGATCACAGTGAGAGGAAATCTGTGCGATTAACGACGCTGCGCGACTGGGTGAATGTTAATTGCATTAATTATGAGATATTTTGTAACGCGAATTATTCAAAATGACTTGCTACCGGCTGCGGAGGATTTCTCGCTCAGTTTGGCGAGCATAGATTATTGTCAAGGCAGCCTTGAATTCTGAACTTATTGAATATCTAGTTTAATTGTCGAGCGTTCCTTTCACAACATGCTCGCATCGCGACACGTGAGACAAACGCAGACATGTTATAATTGAACCATTACAATGGTTAGCTTTCACTGTACTGCACCTGATGTAACGCAGCACGATGATGAGGCCTGGGTTAACTATTTTCTTGTTGTATTGTGTCAGCAAGCCGTACGTGACCAAAATGCCGCTTAGGATGAAGAACGTGTCGACGAACAAGTCGCCGTGGAAGAGGTACCACGCCGATATTGATCTGTATTCCTGGAATTTACGGCAGGCGTGCATTCAGTCACTGTTCGCAATTGCAATCGGTTGTGGTACCTGCTCGATGTAGTTAAAATTCGATATTGGCCCGGAAATGTACGTCCCGAAGCGATGATCGGTTGCAATCATCATTATGGCAAAGGTGCGGATGCCGTAGAGGACTTTTAGCGCCGGATTGGATTCGTCCGCTTTTTGAACATCCTCGCAAGTTCTTTGCAGAGAAAACGCGCATAGGATGCGGCTAGGCAAATTGGCTAATGTGTGGCAAATAATTACCATAAGTATTTCTAAGTATCAATCTTAATTATAGCTTACCCGATTTATTCCCGCTTTTGGATGATGTAACTTCGTAGATGGAGCCGGTAAATACGAGCGCCAAAAGCACGACGACTAAAATGCTGTTTTAGGCGTTATGCCGGGTTAGTTTCAAATTGGCGGGAAGTCGTGCCGCACTTACCAGAAACTGATATCGACACTATCGAGCAAATTAAGTTCCTTTTCGCGCTGGCAGAACTTTTCTTCGACCGCGGCGGAGTATGTGACGTTGTGCAACTTAAAGGGGTGATCGGTTTTGTTCAAATACTGAGTCAGGGCGCGCTCCAGATCCGCTGCAGAACAGGACGCGGGGACGCACCATCCGAGTTTTATGGAATTCCGCGCTTGTTGGGAAATATCGTGAGTGTTCTACCGCAAAGATTATTAGTTGTTATGCTACGCGCGAGCGAAGAAAGGAAATATTTACGAATAAACGCTTCAGCACGTGATCCGTCGGGCTGAAATGCAATCCGAATGGATCGCTGCGATTGTGCGCGATCGGGATCGTAGCGTCGAT
Organism: Ecitodaemon sp. MM-2014; assembly: GCA_030557295.1. Lineage (NCBI taxonomy): Eukaryota > Metazoa > Arthropoda > Insecta > Coleoptera > Staphylinidae > Ecitodaemon > Ecitodaemon sp. MM-2014. The sequence goes on from JARRAA010029281.1 coordinate 14,159, forward strand.
CTGGGCGAAACAGTGTTGGGTGCGGAAGGGTCCCGAGACACTGAGGCACTCGTCGAAGTGGCCGAAATGAAAGATCGATCCCTGCAGAACGCCCACTGTTGATTTCGCAGTTGCGTCCCACACTGAAACCACCAAAAACTTGCAACCCTGTCGTGCAATGACAATGAGTCTTACTTTTATGCGCCCAGAGAGTCATATTGTTCAAACTTTCGATGTACAATTGGCTTTCCTCGCGGCACACGACATTTTCCGAGCGGGGCGCCGCATTAGGCAGGTTGGGGAAGATGATTTTGTCCGAAACATCGTAACTCGCGTGGACCTCGGCGAAAGCGAAAACGCACAAGAAGAATATTCGCAATCCAGGCATTGCGAGCATTGCGGAAAAAACTAACTGCCGGTCGCGAAACTTTCGTTTAAATACGCTCGCAAAACGTATCCTTGGAGCCGGACAACGGAGGGAGGTGTCAACCGTCTATCTAACATCTATGTCGCGCGGAGAGCGTCGGCGCATGAAATACAGATTAATTTCTTGTTTATTACGATGCTAAGGTACAATCAACTTTGAAAGATATTAATAACAGTTAATCAAAAAGTAAAAAGATTAAGATTAGTGTACGCGCGTGGCGGGGCACGCTTACTCCTTGCTCCTGAGATGCGTAGCCTTGAAGATGTTGTTGAGCTCGTCGATGAGCGTCTCGTAGCGGAAGGCGACGCGAATGTCGGGCACGTTGGTGCGCGTGATGTCGTTGCCGGCGACACCCTCCTTGGTGTAGTTGGGGCCCAGCCAGTACTGCTTCATCTTGTGCGGGAAGCCCGACATCAGCACGCTGTTGCGCGCCAGTTCGCACATGTCGCAGCTGGAGAGCTTCCACACCTGCGCGGCGATGCTGTACTCCTCCATGAGGGGCTCCTTGGTGAAGTGGAACTGCAGCGGGTCGTCGGTGGACAGCGAGACGCAGAGGCCGCGCGCGAGGTACTCGGGCAGCGGGTTGCGGTGGTAGTTGAGGAAGAGGCTGTTGTTGCTCAGCGGCGACATGGCGATGCCGATCTGCGCCAGGTAGTAGAGGTACTGCAAGACGGGGACTTTGCGGAGCAGCAGGCCGTGAGAGATGTTCTCCGACAGCATGTATCCGCAGACGAGATGCTGCACCGGCCCGGCTTCGCCGCAATGCGGCCGCAGGACGAAGGTGTTGAGCCCGCGATCGGCGCGAAAGTGATTGACGACTGCGATGTTAGCGTACATGTAGTACTGGTAGTAAGCATAGGGAGGGTTCTCCGTGTCGCTCCAGGCGTCGGGCGAGTTGATGTCCTTCTCGAACAAGGGGTTCTCCGGCTTGCTTTCGTCGTCCACCGAATCGAAACCTATGACGTATTGGAGGAACTTGTGCAGCTCCGGGTGGCTGCTCGGTTCGGCCGTCACCTCCAAGAGAGGCAGAAAGATATTGGAGAGAATCTCCTGGAAGTGCTCCATCATGTTGTTCAGTTTGAAGATATCACTGAAACGTGTCGCGGCGTGTTAATCAAGCGCAAATGCTCGGGCTCTGACTAAAAACTCACTATAAACGTGGGATCTGAATCAACCAGCGCACGTTGTCAGAGTAAACGTCGGATTCGATGGCCCACTTCGCCAGTTTGTCCCATTCCTCGCGACTCTTGCCGTAGATGCTGAGGCGGAGCTCGGCGTTCTGATACTTGGACTCCTCCAGATCGCTCGCCACCTCCTTGATGATGCGCGCGAAATACTTGCCGTTCAAATAGTTGTCCGTCTTGAGGAACACCTCGCGCAGCCGGCTCTCGCCGATGGGGTTGTACTTGGCGTTGAACTTGTCGAAGCGATGGAAGGTGTTGCGGTCGGCGTGCACGTCCAGCATGTCGACGGTGAGGTCGTAGGTGGTGAGGTTCATGGACTGAAAAGCACGCGCCACGGTTATCCTACAAATGATGATGGGCCCAAGCAAGCGGGAGCGCGAGCGCCATGCGAGTCATGCACGAGTAACGTGGGGATTAATCGTTATTCGCCAATGAGGGAGGAAATGCGTGTATCCACCAAATGCTACAATGATCGCCCGCATATGTGCGCTTACCTGTAGCAAATCAAAGAAAGAAACTTTCTTTCCATAGCACACAGTCATAAGGATCTAATCATGAAATGCAACGATATAACACATGGTACAGACTCGCCGCCGGCCGCCGCTCGACAACTCACCTGAAACACCTCCTTGAGCGTCATCTTCTTGCCCTTGTTGTTGGTCACCACTTCGTCGGCGTGGTTCTTCAGCGTCTTCTTGATGAAGCGCAGCAGGTGCTTCTGGTTCATGCAGGACGCGGCGTGGATGTGGGTGTCGACCTTGCGGATGTTGTAGAAGTCGCGGTGCGGCACGGCCTTCTGCGAGGCCAGCTCGCGCAGCTCGTTGAGCAGGACGTGCAGTTGGAACTTTGACGACAGGTAGCTCAATCGGCGATAGCAAAAGGACTTCCTGAACGCGCGCAGAGGAGCGTTAAACTTGTGCGGCTGGTCGGACGTATCGTGGGCAACTTACAAAGGTCCATCGGCGATCATATTGCACATCGTATTCATGTCCGTCACGAATTGGTCCAGGTCCGGATAGGGATAATCGCACGGCTTGTCCTCCTTCAAAGCATCCTCGTTCTTGTAGACGTGAAACACGCCGCGATGCGACTTGAATCGGTAGGCGCAATCGTCGGCAACGTCCGGGGCGACCCAAGGATTGGCGCTCCCAGACGGCGGATGAATGGGGTGTTCTAAAAACACGTCACCGGTCAAAACCGCCGAAGATTTTACAGCGATCTCGGGTCGCACAAGTCAACACGGTTGGTTAACATCGACACTTGATTAGACACACATCCCGCCGCCCAGCGACCCGTCAACTAAGGCGCTCCTCGTCTGCGGCGGGCGGGTGCAGAATGGTCTGTTAAGAACTCCTCGGTTAGAAACACGCTTGGACGCGCCGCGCTGGACGCGTTTAGTGCAGATGCGGATGAACGTTATGAAGACACTGGTTTTACCTTCGAACATGCTATCGGCCCGGCTACGCAACGACGAGAAACTGTCCTCCATGTCGAAGACGCCCAGCAGACTCTCGCTGTCGTGCCCTAGTATTTACATTGTTCGTTGGTGTCATGCGATTAGCCTACTGTACGTCCTAAACTGCTTCTACTGATTCTACTTTGGTTCGAAATGATTCTAAATGCTGGTAACTGACGGGGACAGCATACGCACCTTCGATGGTCTGCTTGTCGTCGTGGTGGAGCAGATCGTGGTCGTGCTCCGGATTGAGGAAGCGCGACGTCGTCACCGCGAAGCTCTGGTGCGACAGCGACATGTACCTTTGACGGATGCGCAGGGCGTCGACCAGCAGCTTCGAGGCGCGCTCCAAATCCTCCAGCGGCACGCCGCTGGTGTCTTCGCCCGAGATGGAGACCCGTTGGAAATGCGGGACGAAGTCGTGCTCGTCCAGCGTCGCCTTGGCGATGTCGTCCGGCGCACCCACGGAGGGTTCATAGTGAGATTTTCTGTCCTCCAAAACCCTACGAACATTTACGATAATTATTAGAAAATAATTGCGATATTTGAAAGGAACTTGAGACCGTTTATAGTACGGCTGACTCTCGTACTCGTCCGCAAGCCCAAACATCGATAAGACGTTCGTTTAACGACGATTGACTGATAAATAAACATCGAGCGTTTAGGCGGCGCGTCCTTAAGGACCAAGACACGAAGGCGTCGCGGCACATGGCACGAAACACGCCGCTCGGGCATAATCGTTACAGCCCAAGCAATTTACTCGTAATTACCCTGGAAAAATGTTACGCCAGAAACGCGCAATTAAAATTAACGTTACATCCAAACGTCGAAAAATGGCGCCGAGCCAAGCGCGGAATAACGAAAATAAGTCTCCTACGGGCATTTTCCGCGTCGGTCGCGGAGTTAATCGCATTTGTCGCTAACGCATACTCACTTGACATTTATTTGCCTTTGAATCGCGAGCTTCTTCTCGATCTGCTCGATGGGGAACTGCGGCACTTCGTACGGCGCGGAAATCTCGTTGGGCAAATCATTTTGCAGATCGGTCACCGGATATCGGGTGCTGCTGAACGCCGGACTCTCGCTGCCTGCGAACAGAGAAACGCGAACGGTCACGAATTTTATTCGCGCAACCTTTGAACCGCTCATAAATATTTACGCGCTCGTTATTTATAGCGACCGGGTTTTCTAGACTAGACTCGTTTGCATAAAAACAAAAACAATGTGTATGTGGGTTATGTTAATGCGGCGCTCACCAAATAAGCTAAACAAACAGCTGGCGCACGACGCGCCACGGAAAGTTTCTCGCTGACGCGCGTTTTTCGCGCGTTTTTCTATACTCACACTCGGATACTTTGCGCACAATGTTGCCCAAGTCGTCTTTCGTCCAGTTGATGTCCAGCAAAGAATTGCTGGACGTGTCGTCCATTTCGAACGACCGAGCGCGACTTCGAGCGCGCAACCTCCGCAAGTTTCGCGCGCCGAATGCGCGTCGATGTTCCTATTCCCGCACACCGGACTATCCGGTTCGAAGGACGCCACGCGTAAGAGGATTAATTCTAACTGCACCAGTGCGCTCGCGAGGAGAGCACGCGTGCTAGCGCCGACGAGGCAACGAATCGGACTCGCGCTAATCGTCGTCGCGGACCGAGTTCAAGTCGAGTCCGGAGCGCGCAGATAAGAAATTCGATTACGAAAAAATCTCTGACGAAAGCGCAAATATCCCCGAGATTAAAGCGGCAACGCAAGGCGGGATTACCTTCGTCGAAGAACGAATTAAGGCGCAGAAACGTCGGCGTGGAGGAATACAAATCCGCGGCGTCTTCCGGCGTCGGAGACGAGATGATTCCGCGCTGCGACATTGTCGAAACAATCGGCTTCGCATTCACTGGCGCATTGTGCGCGCGCGAACAAACCGTACTGACCTAGTGGAGCATTTCGAATCGTAGGGAACGCATCTGCGCCTAAAAATAAACCACTAGGAGATGCCAAAGACGAGGCGGCGTTTACAAGGAAATGCGAACGGAACGCGGAGACATCGCAAATAAATACCGCCGCCGAAAATATGATCTCGCGCGAGTCGGCACGCTACGTTTGTTTATATCCACATTTCCAATTGAGACGTTGCGCGGCGTCTTTGTCGCGAGAAGTTTCAGTTTTTCCACGTTTTTTTCGCGCAAACATCTTCGATATAAATAGATATCGTACGCGTCGACGACTTATTTGTGTATTTATCGCGTCGGTAAAGTCGTAAAGATATTTTTGATAAAAACGTTGTGAAATATTGGCCGAGCTAAACAGATTCGGTTTCAGTCATAAACAGCATGGAAATATCGCATGGGCCCTAGTTTTTTATGATTGGCCTTGACTGGTTTACCGGCGGTGTGCGGGACAGAGAAGAATTAGAAACAAATGAAACCGTCTTTGTTATGACCAATGAAAGGCTTAGGTTGACAAATTTGTGAGCGCCCTCTGCGGCACTTTTAGTGAAAGCTCGAGTATTTCTCTCTCTGCATTGAAGACTACAATCGACTGGAATCTTACATCAGGCCATGGACTATTGTGAAATATTATCTCGAACTCACTGTCACAGTCACGTGTCATTTCATTCTTGATTTCGACCACATCAACAACTTTGTTGAGGATATTAAGATAGTTTATGGTGCAACACTGATAATTCGAACGCGCCAATTTATTACTTTTCGTGTTTGCCCTGTTTGCCATTGGAAACTGCTCGCGACGTTTACTTTGGCTCGACGCTCGACACGATCGACTCCGCTATCACGCGAACGCAACATAATCATTAGGAAGTAAATTAGGCCGGCGCCCGTGTCACGCACTTCGAAGAATTACGAGAGTTCGACGCCGGTCACACGCGGCAAACTAATCTGAAGGCGTGCTGGTTCTAGGTTAGTGTGGCATACCTTCATCAAGATACCTCTGGATACCTCGCTGACTCATGTTCGACTGCGGGCGCTGCGCGGTGTCACACGTCCATTTTTTCGTCAATGCTGACACCCACACCGTTCGATACGACGCGCTTATCACGCCGGCAAGGTGATAATGCCTTGCGCAAGTTGGTTCAGGTCGTCAGACACTAATTAGCACTGTACCTAGGCGTCGTAAAACGCCGCGAACTAACGGGCGTTCGTTTTTAATGTGTGCACGGAAAAATGAAAAACAAAACACGCATCGAAGGTCAGTTTTTAGGTTGACATTGTCTGCGGGACAGTTCCGAGGCGACGAATAAAACGCGAACCCTAGCGATAAGAGTTTGGGGTTGGCTTGTTAGTTCGACTCACCGTCGCGTCCCTCCTGTTGCAGATTCCCGCCTAGCAGGCCGTCAACGTCGACATCGTCCGCATAGAAGCTCATGGACTCCAGGGTTGTGCGCGTTTTCGCCGGCGAAACAACAGCGACCAGGTGGGCCGTCGCGACGCCGTCGATGTTGTGATACGCGGCGCCGTTTTCGCTCATGGCGCGCGTCGGCGTATCGATCGGGCGGCGGCGGGCGCGAGATTCTGCGTCAGACGCAACGCGGTCAGCTGTTTTCGCTAAAACAAAGTCCGAGTCGCGCTCTGGCTTGACCGGCTCGACCTCGCCGCGCGTCCGAAGCGTCTAATTGGAAACGCCGCCGAGCGCCTAGACCGGCCGTCCGATTAATTGCTCGCCGAGCGACTTTCACGATGTGCAACTATGCGCTCTTGTTTGCACTCCTTTGGCGGCCACACTTAAACACTAACAAATCGACAAACGACTCTTTATTTGCGTACTAAATTAAACTTTATTTATTCATCGCCGGGCTAACAATGCGTCTATTTAGCTTCGTGTTGCGCTACTTGCGCATCGCTGCTTGCACTAAAGTCGAAATCGCTTTCGTTGCCTTCTTTGTTTTCGTTGGCGGGTGGATTGTGCGAACTAGCTGACTCCGTGTCTAATAAATCGAGGACGTTCGGTGCTTCCGATTGTACTTCGAGCCCAGCACCTTCGCTTTCTTGTTGCAGTTGTGCATCAACCTCTTGGCCCGGCGCATTCTCCATTTCTTGACTTTCGGGTCCTTGATAATCGTACGTTATCATTTGTCCATTTTCATCATAATACACGTTGGGATTTTCTGCTTCGGTTGCGGGCTGCTCGTAACTTGTCTGGTCGTAATTAACGACTTGTCCGTGCTCATCGTAGACTTGTCCTGCTCCTTGGCCTTCTCCTTGAGAATAATCAACGATCTGCCCGTTTTCATCGTACTGATAATTCTGATAGTTCGGATCGTAATTGATCGGCTGTCCGTTTTCGTCATACTGTTGGTCGTATTTATATTCTTCCTGTTGGTTGTTGATATCGTATTGAATTGGCTGTCCATTTTCGTCGTAGTATATTTCTGGATTATTCGGATCATTCGGTTGGTTGAATTGATGTGCTGACGTTTGATCGTCATACTCGTTTTGGGCATTACTGTCATAATGTTCTTGGGGTTCCTCAACTTGGTTTTGGTACACTTGATCAATTCCGTCAACTTGATCGTAATTGATGTTTTCCTGTGCTTCAATATTTTGCTGATTTTCGATTAATTCCTCAATTGTTCCATCGATATTATGTTGATAATCGGCATCATTGTCGTTATTTTCGCCAGTTTCTTTTATTCCTTCAGTTGTCAGTTCTATTTCACCATTTTGCGCAAGTCCCTCTTGCACTTCCTCTTTACTCCCATTATCTATTTGTTCTGCAATTACTTTATTCTCTTCCTGAATGTCTTCAGTTACGCTTTCCTTAGTTTCATCATTTGTTATGTTGTTTACATCTCCTTCTGTCCCAGTTTCAATAATCGGTGTCATTACATTATCGTTTTCTTCATTTTCCTCTTTGTTTCCATTGCTAATAGATTCTATTATCTGCATTTTACCAGAGACTTCTTTAACGTGATTATTTTCTACAATTGTTTCTATCTTCGGTATTTCTACCGTTTCAAGCGAATTTTGATTGATATCGACATTCGCAGGTCCGCCATTTTGTTTTTCCACAACTTCTTGCTTGCTTTCCTCCGTCACCAGATCTGTTTGTTGCAATTTCTCGTCCTCCTCCAAATCGGAATGTTTAAAACCATTCTGTGTTGGAATAACGCTCGTAGTAGAGTCATCGGTGTCATCTTCAATGACAACAGTTGCAGGACTCTCTTTTATGAGCGTTTTCACTTTATCTTGCCGTGAGAGTTGATTTGCATCGTGAAGGTCGCGTATTCGGCGAGCAGTTAATTCGCTTCTAACGGGTCTAAACACTGGCGGATCGATATCTGGGTTCAAGGGCATGTTTCTATTCGGACTGAAATCATTCACGATTTCCGCACTTGGAAGCTTTCTGCCCTGCTCCACTCTATTCAGAAACGAATGGTACTGATGACGCAGCAGCTTGAACCGCTTTGATTTGGCTTCCAAAGCCGCGGCTCGGCTCTCAACGCGCTCCAGCAGGTGGAGAATTTGCGCGTTGCGCTCCTGCCGTCGCTGATGCTCCTCCATGAATCCTTTGTACTGGGACTTAAGTCGCTTGAAATATAATTGCTCCCTGTGGGCACAAATTGGCATTTACGAAGCCAAGCAATAAACGAAACGAAACGATGGAGTAACTTACTCTTCCTGCGTGACTTGTATCATATTATTGAATTTCATCTCGAGTTGCAAACGCTCCTCCTCGCTACAAACAAACCCAAACAAACAGTTGATGTCACACGATACAAACACAAAATATCGCACGAACCTTTGCCTCAGACGCTCTTGCAACGCAATATACTTGCGATAATATTCTTCGACGCCTTGCCCATCCATTTCCGGACGCTATTCCAAAACGAGTAAATCACAAATTGTCACATTCAAACGTCCAAAACGACTGTGACGGCGCAAAATGCATTATTGCGAAACACAACGTGCACGTGATGCATTCTCGCTACGCATTCGCCCCCCAACTGCAATCGGGACAACCCCACTGCGCCAACTGCGGCGAAAAACCCACCAACCCAAACAAGAAAATATCTATTTGGGTTATTATAACCCACCGACGAACCCACCCTCACGCAACGTCGGTGCGCTTGGTACCAGGGCACAATAACTTGACCTTCATTCCCGACATTTGTCGGGACGCACGAAAAGAAAACGCGCATCGATTAAATTTTATTTAAAATCAGTATAATGTCGAATGTTTGCAACATAGAAAATTAAGTTCCACAGCGGCAATAGATCACTACGGCTAACAAATCTGAATAAATAGCTCCGCAATAGAAATCCATCACATTGCACATTATGAGAAAGTACAACTCAAACGAGCGTTAGTCGCGATCACCGTTTACAATAAGTATCACAAAGTTAGAATGCTTTCCAAGCATGAAGTCGTCAAAATTCAACCAATCCACACGCCGCGAATCGGTTTTGTTCTACTCGTTACTGGCACGAACGAAGTCGTCCGATTAGCTACAACTTGCAAAAATATACGCAGCGCTTCGTTCAAAATATAAATATACTCGCCACTGAAAATTGTCTAGCGTCGCGTTTTTTGGTAACTCTTACATTTTGTCATAATGATAATGATGTATTGTTGTATAGATAATGAACGATGCAATCCTTCGCGCACATAATACTTTTGATTGGTTTCAATCCGTTCGCCTAGCGTTAGAAATTAATTTAAACTTGCCTTATAAATGTATAGAATCGCCTCTCCCTGAACATTGCTATCAGTACAATATATAATTAACGTGCAGCCCCGTAACGTAACGATATAAACATAACTAACTGGTGCCGTATTTGCCGTTCTCAAACAATCCCTTCCTGAAAAAGGGCGAAAAGTTCAGCAGCGTCGAGCGCGTGATCGGCCCGCCGTACGCCAAACAACAATTCGAATGCGTCTTGCAGACGTCGATAAGTCTCTTCAGATACATTTCCAGTTGTTTCTTACGCGATTGGGCCACACTTTCCGTATTGGCGAAGAGCTGTCGTGATGGAAAAGAGATTTGAGCCACCTGCACACAGAACAACGCAAAAATCACTCTCCGCGCGTAGATTTTATCGCGGGCCAACAAACCTTTTCGCCATAACGGGCCTTCATCGCGATATGAAGATCTCGAAATCGTCGAAATCTGCGCATCACGCACCATCGTTCGTCGGCGGTTTGTATCCGCACCTCGTATTCGTAGTGCGTTTGCGATCCGGTGCCTCTCAGACAATAACTACCTATTGAGACGATTGATTCGTTGTCGATTTCGGTCGATATTGACGGCATAGAACGATACAACGAACTGTACGGGGACAGTTGACTATGCTGTAACTAAACACGATCGTCAGACCCGCGTGCCGAAAGTGCCGAAAAGCGTAATACGTACAGGCAAAGGCGGTGAGTACAATGCCGAAGTCGATCCAGCATGCAACGGCCGAATAGGGCTCGGAGTATCCAAATCCTGCAACGGATGTTCCGCGGCAGGAGAAAGTATTGACGGAGATCCTATTTTCACGGCCAAATATTGTTTCTGTAAGTCTTGTAGAATCTAAAACAAACGGAAAAATGTAATGCATCTTACCATTCGCCACATTCTAGATGAGATGGAACTTACCGCGATTTGTGCATCGAGATATGGTTTAGGACACTGCGAATCCAAACTCTTAATAATTAACTGTTTCTGTTGCGTCACGCGCTGCGCCAAACTCCTCAAGACGTCTTTATCTTTCTTGCGCTTTCGGCTAACCGGACTTCGATTCTCCACGCTGCTGCTCGACTGGGAATCGCTCGCGCCGCGCGAATCCTCGTTGCTGGACAAGTCGCTCTCGTACTGGGGCCGCGACGAAGGGCGAAGCTCCACGCCGCTATCGCTCATCATCTTCTCGATGCCCTCGACGGTGAACATATTCGTGGAGCAGGCGCTCGTCGCCGTGTGATAAGTGTCGCTGCTCAGCGTGCCGCGATCCACGCTGCTCGTGTAGTTCGTATCGAGCGAGCCGGGACTTTGAGCGGAATTGATACGTTTTAAGTTCAATGTCAATCTGGAACAAAACCGCTTGTTTACCGAAATCCAATCCGAGCGTTAAACAATAACAGCCTCGCTACTCACGCCTGCTTGCGTTGTTCGATCTCTTGCAACTGTTGTTCGGTGCGACTCGCGAGCGAGTTCCGCAAGTCCTGCAGGTTTTCCTCGCCGGCGGGGATGCCCAGTTCGATCTGTTCGTCGACCAAACCCACCAGCTTCTTGTCGAGTTTCTCCACGGCTGATCGACGCTCGGTCAACGCCACAACGCGTCGCTCGAGTTCCGCCTGCAGGTCGGCCAGTTCTCTCCTCTAAACAGGTACGAAACGATTGCAACGACCCTTACACACTATTTTAGTGCTAACAACTCACGTGCTGATGGACGAGATCTTCGAGCAACTCTTTGCCTTGTATGCCGTTCAACAAATCAACCAAATAATCCGACTCCGAGTCGGATATCGAGTACGTTTCACTTTTGTTCACAAAATCCTATAAAAAGAAAGTTGCCGTTAACGCCGCGCAGTCGATAAAAGCACGCTACTTTCATTCGTCGCAAGAGAGAAACAAAACGGCATCGAGTGCAAACAAAACCAAAACAAACCTGAACGACTCGCATCTGTTCGGGTTCGGCAAAGGAAAACGCCGCCTCGTCGGACAAAACAAACTTAAACGTGGCCTGCAACTTGGACAACAACTCACTACGGGTGCGCGCAACGCTTTTGAACTCTTCCTCAATCTACCGGGAAATGATAACAAAAACATAAAGTCATAAAACAAAAACCGCATTTAACGTCAGCGAAATTCGCGAGTACCTCGCCCATGATTCGTTTCCGCTCGCGTTCGAGCTCCTCCCGCTGCTCGACCAGTTCGATCTCCTTCTTCTGCAGCTCCTGCTCGCGCTGCTTCTGAATCGCAGTCAGATTCCGCCAGTTCTCCTGCAATTGCCGAGCCTGCGCGGCGTGTTCCTCTTCCATCACGCGCTTCTCCGCTTCCAGCTTGGCCTGCGCCTCCTCCAAGCTCTTCCTGCGCTGTTCGAACGCCTCCTGCTCCTTCTCGAACCTTTGCTTCTCTTTGACCAAGCACAAACGCTGCGCCTCAAGATCCGAATGATCATCGGGCGCCAATTTCGGAATATTCTCCATCGACATGGCCAAATCGGGAGTGGACCAGCTCAACAGACTCATTCGCGCCAGGTGGCTGCGCTCGCCGCGGCGCATTTCCGCCGCCTCGGCGGGATCGTTGAATCGGAAAACGTGCGCGCGCCCGAGGAATATGATGCATCCTTGGAACAGCCTGGCGGGAGCCTCGATCAACGTGTTGTTCAGCCAAACCTGCGCGCCCGGATGCGGCGTCAGCAGCGCGACGCCCTCCTCGAACTTGATCGTGCAGTGTTCCGCCTCCATCCCGGGGCCTTTCAGAACGATATCTTGCTTGGTCGCGCTTTCCTCGGTGCCGATAGTGGTCTCGCCCTCTTTGAGATGATACAGCGTGACGCCCGTGCTCAGCGGATCGTCGTCAATCGCGACGAGATGCGGACGGTCCGAATCCAGGACCACCCCGGGCCCGGCTTTCCTCAAGCCCAGGGCGCGTTGCTCGCGTAAGATCGCCTGCGCCTCGCGCCACTTGCACGTCCACTCTTCGGTGAGCTCCTTCTCGCGCGCTTCTTTTTCGTGCAACTGCGCCAGCATGGTGTCGGAGCGTATTTGGTGCTCGTTAAACATCAGCGTCTTGAGCTTGCTGATCTCGTCGCGGAGCTCGCGGATCAGTTTCACGTTGGGATCTTCGTTGACGGTGGGCTTGTTGATGATGTTCTTGGCTCTGTTCGCGTATCGAAGCGTGCTGAGAGTCTCCCCATAGTTGCAGTCTGATCAAAGCAGAAATAAGTCGATTTTTGAGGAAAATGCAAGTTAAACTTGTACAAACCTGCAGGACTGATAGCAGCGATCATAATCGTCTTTGAATTACCCCCGAGACTATCTTTCAATAACCAAGTCAAGACCGAGTCGCGGTACGGAATAAAAACCGGCTTTTTCTGAGCATTGTGTTCCGAGGACAACTCCGCCAAGGCGGAAATCACCGAACCGAGCGTCACTAGGGATTTATTGATGTGAGCGCCTTCTTTTAGCCTTTGGCCCGTCGCTCCGGTGGAATCTGCGCGTTCGCTTCCTGCTAAATCCACCAAGTGAATCTAAAATATTGAGAGTGTTTTTGTTTGTTATTTTCAAGTAGACGGCGATAAATACCTTGGAGACCGTCTCGCTGGGCACTCCGTCGCAAAACCCCGCCTGGACGAACGTGATCGTGAAGATAGCGTGACTCCGACTGCTCACGTCGTTCATGTTTGTCGACGCGGTCGTCCGGTACGAATTACCGCGCTCCATGCACTCGTGAATGTGGCCGTAATTCGTCACCAGACACGACGTTAAACCTTGCACGTATTGCCCGCGCTTCGGATGTTCGCGCACCTTCAACGTTTGAGCTTCGGAGTCCTCGCCACGGAGCAAATCCGCAACGCGTTCCTGATAGATTTCCAGATAGCTGACTTGGACGCGGTGCGTCGTTCCGCGTTTCGAGTCGGCGGCCATTCGTTCAAATAATGCTTTGCATATTCTTGGAATGAGGCCTGGATTGTCCTAAAATATGTCAAATTTTGCATGTAAAAATGGGACACTTTCGCAAATTACAAAATTGCATACCTGAGATCCCATCATTGTAAAAGTTTTCCCACTGCCAGTCTGGCCATAAGCGAAAACACAAGCATTGTAGCCTTCGAATGCACAATCGACTACCTCTGTACCCAAGTCACTGTACACCATCTCCTGGGAAGCAAATGATTTTGAGCTGGGATCATGTGACCAATAGGAATGGTCAAATGTGAATTCTTTGTAGCGAATTGCTTCATCTCTTGTGTTTGCCTGACAAAAAAATCAAATGCGATCAGTTTGATGGTGATTATCAAGATGGGTCGGAATACCTTGCTATTTAAGATGCCTGTTTTCTTTCCTTTCATTTGTATGATACAGTTGGCTTCCATGTCCAGCTCCCTGAAACCAAAGCGTCGGTGAACATCCATGGAGCAATGAACTTGGATTTCTACATTTCGATGTGCAATTTTGTGTGCACTCAAGCAATTAAAATACGATTAGGGCGCATCTCACCTTTGGTTAAAGGGGCGGACCCGCACCGCTACTTTCACCGACGCCATCGCACAAACGATCATCTATTTAGCATCTCAATTGAATTCTTCTTCATCGTCTGAAGAAGTTATTCGTCGTATTTATCAACAGATCAACAGCTGTCAGTGTCGGGCGGCCATGATAAATAAAAACAAATGCCGTCGACTAGTGTCAGGAATTGCGCACAGAGGACGCTAGGATGCGGCATTCGAGTATTTTTATTGGTCTGCCTCGGCAATCTATTATATGATGGAACAGATGCGCGGTACCTGTTTGTACAAGGAAGAGAGGAAACAACGAAAGAAGATAGATATATAATTCTGACCAATAAGAGCTCTGAAGTGTGTTAGCCGGCTCTTTTTACTTTCACGCTTATTCATTCTCTTTTATAGGCGAAGTACAAGTCTTTGAATTGTACCTACCATGCTAACATATTGCGCTCTGTCAAAACAGAACTGAACTGCATTCGTTCGTTTGCATTTTGTTCTAAATTATAATATAGCTGCGTGCCGGTTAGTCGAAATTGAATTATATCACATTACTGCCCGTCGCGGGGTCAATTGGCGATAACATTTTTGCGTTTAAACAGCGCGCATTGATCGATTTTCGACGATGTCGACCTCCGGGGCATTACGATTGGTTAGGCCACTTCTTACCGGATCTCCAAGGTTCTCGACGCTCGACAATCACTTTGCCCACTTCAACAGCTTTCATTCTTCGTCGCACGTTCGAAGCGCAACAGTTGTCACACCGAAACGCAAAATGGTAACGCTAATCACATAAAACGCGTTCGTGTAATGATAATGCATTCATTTAAGGCTGCTAAGCTAACGCCAGAAGAACGCACGACCACCATCGATCCACTTGTGCAACAAGGCTGGTCCATGGTGAACAACAGGGACGCTATTTACAAAGAATTCCTGTTCAAAGACTTCAACCAGGTAGGCTGTAAAACTTTAAATCAGAAAAAACGGATTTTAATTAAAATTTTCGTCGAATTTAAGGCGTTCGGCTTCATGACACGCATCGCGCTTCTCGCTGATAAAATGGACCATCATCCAGAATGGTTCAATGTCTACAACAAGGTGCAAGTCACTTTGTCTTCCCATGATGTGAATGGCTTGAGCAGCAGAGATGTTAAGCTTGCTACATTCATGGAAAAGGCTGCCAAAGGCATGGAATGAGTGCTGGTCAACGGTTTATTTTATAAAATAGTGTTTAAAGTTTTGTTCAGATATTGTTAAAAAAAAGATATATACATTATTAAAAGATAAAAGTTTGTGTTACAGTCGGCGATCTTCATTCAGTCCATGCAGGCAAACACTTTTTCCGTGGGAAAATCGAGGAAGTTTACTTTTCTGTAGACCGAATTTAAGAGGCGTCTCAATTCTTGTGCGTGTTCATAGTCCCTCGTCTCACAGACAACTTTCACCTGAAATTCCATGTGGTCACATGTTATGTAAAAGTAGACCATATTGAGTAATACGGATAACTTGCCTCCACGCTGAACACGTCGCACGTAACCCAGGCCCGTTCGTGCAGAACGTCCTTGATGGACACGCCGATCGAACTCATGAGTTTGCACAATTCCGCGATGCCCCCAGGTCGGTCGCTGACGGTCACGTTTACTTTGAGCAGGCGTCCCTCGGCGGCCAGTCCGCGTTCCAGGCACCTCCCCAGCACTGTGGTGTCGATGTTTCCGCCGCATAAATTCAACACCACTCTGTAACATACACACAATTGTTAGCACGGAAGTTCGAGTGGCAAGTTCAGTGTCAGAAGGACTTGCCGTTTTCCCTTGAGATCGTTCAGCTTTCCTTCTAAGATGGCCGCGAGGCCGGCCGCCCCAGCGCCCTCTACCACGCACTTCTCCATTTCTACCAGTCTCAAAATGGCCAGGGCGATGTACTCCTCGCTGACAGTGACGATCCGATCGATGAGCGGCTTGGCGGTGAGGAACGCATTGTATCCGACGACCGGCACGGCCAGGCCGTCCGCCAGCGTGGACTCGATGGCCACGTGCGCAGGTTTGCCCAGCTTCATCGCTTGGCTGAAACTCGCGCAGCGTTCGGACTCCACGCCGATGATCTGGATGTTCGGGTGGAGAGTTTTGAGGGCTAGGGCGACGCCGGCTATCAATCCGCCGCCGCCGATCGGAATGACCACCGCGTCGATGTTATCCACTTGGTCGGCGATCTCCAGACCGATCGTGCCCTGTCCGGCCATGATGTGCGGATGGTCGTAGCCATTGATGTAAGTGTAATCGTGTTCTTTGGCTAGTTTCATCGCGATTTTCTTCGACTCCGCCATGTCTTTGCCTTGCACGACCACGGTGGCGCCGTACTGTCGGCATTTTTGTATTTTCATGATGGGGGCGACGATGGGCATCACCACCGTTACGGGAACACCCAGTTTATAGCCGTGGTAACTGATTGCTTGCGCGTGGTTGCCCAAAGACGCCGAAATTACGCCCTTACGGCGATTCTCAGCGCTGAGCATTAGTAGGGTGTAACGAGCGCCACGTTCCTTAAAGCTGAAATTGTTTACGATTTTAGATCAATTATGATTATTAACTCATTTGTAAATAATACTGAAAATATGACGCTTGGACTTTGGTATTTCGTTTGAATCTTATCAAATATTTAGAAAACAAAACAAATGAAACGAGTTGGATTTGATGAATGTTTGTAAACATGGCAACGTATCATGAGTTGCAATTTTTTATGGCGAACCTTGATAGAATCAGGTCGATGAGGGAATGAAATAGAAATACTAGAACTGTAATTTTCGACCAATGAAAATCGACAATTTTGAATTTGTTCCGCCCTCGGCAGTTCATCTCACTCCAACTAACCGGCCCTAACTCTACAAGTTGGCGCAAGTTTTTGCAAGACATGATTGTGAACTTTACGAACCTTCCCGTGTACTGCAGAAACTCCTGTTTTAAATAAATCTCCATTCCGGTGATATCCGACAAGTGCGACTTCTAAAAATAGTCCAAAGTAGCGTGATTCATAACAATCGTCAATTTAAAATAAGCGCGATAACGAACTTACGTTGCACGGGGTAAGAACGATGCCAGCCTTGATTTTAAACGCCGCCGAAGTTATATCTTCGAATTGTATGACATGGGGTTCGTCCGGATTGCAAAAGGGGTCTTCGTACGAGGCATCTTGTAGTTCCTCCACGTCCTGACACACAAACATTTCAATGGAATATTTCGGTTCGACTGAATGGTCGTTTTGAATAAGAAACTTTTCGGGCGCGTTTTGATGAGATAATGGCGATAAGCGGACGTCGCGCTGCGAAAAGGTCGCGGATTACCTCGTGCTCGTCCGAAGAATAAGTGTTGCGTTCCATTTGTAGCGAATTTGATAAGGCTGCAGTGCTGATTCACGTTCGCGCGCGAATTTGTAAATAAACTGCGCCGCCGTTCTGACCAGCGCACGGTTTCGGAATGCTTCGACGGTTTTGTGAGTTTTGCGATTCTGTATTGAATGGCTCGCGCTCGTCGCGAGTCTGAAACTGGCGCGAGACATATCAAATGCCTTTGGTCATCGGTCGGTCCACACTTTTGATCAACGCAGATGTAGCGAGCGTAGAAGCGAGCAAAACAAATGCGTGGCGCGAGCAGAACGTTAAGCGTAATCTTTGACCCTTTTTCGTTCTAGACGCCACGTCCCTAATTGGACGATTACGACCGATAAGAACACAAGCGAGAGATAAAAATTTCGCTAATTTGAACTTCATTTAACATTGAATCAAGGCAAGGGCGATGCGTTTTCGCAAATCATTTGTTTGTTGATTGCTTAAGTCTATTGTGTTGTGCGCTTTGCGTCGAATTAATTATTAAGGCCTGGGGTCAACGTTCGTCCTTCCTAGGTATGCGGATGTCGTGTTATCCGGTGTCTATCTGACGCGTAAATTGGACAAACCTGTTTTCCTGTTTGGCGCGCACCTGACGCAACATTTGTTTACGTTCGCGTGTGCACGCTGGGTTGCCTATAGTTGTGCTGCGCCGCGGCGACGAACGCGACGAACTTAGAAAGTCGCAATGGCTGGAACGGGCGGCAGGTTATTTGCATAGAAAGTCCGCTCGAAGGAAATGGCCGTCGCGGCCGCCGCTCGCTTCTTGCGGGCGCGCAGGTGGGGATCGCCGAGGCGACGGGGACGACTTCTTTCTCGCAGCAGGTCGCGCTCTGCGGCACACTCGAGCGAGCAGTTCGTCTCGAGCGCGCCTACGCTTCGCACCTGCGCGCGTCCGCAACCCCGTCTTAGATGCGTTGCGTCGATCGCGCGGTGCTTTTGAAAGTTTTGCGCATCGGCCTCATCGCCCTGCTGCCGTTTTCGACGCGCGCGATTCACAAGCGCCTGCGATCGTGCCGCCTCGCGTACCACGCACTCCGCTATTGAGGCTCGCAGCAGTGCCGCAGTGAAAGAATGTGCTCGGATTGAATATTTGGACGCAAACGACAAGCGCGCAATGTGAGTACAGCGGACATAACCTCGCACGAGCGACATGACCGCATAACCTTTGTTGTGCCGCTCCGCGGGGCGAGATTTCACTTTCGTTCGACGAGTTCGAGCGCTTCCGTCTCGCGATTATGTAAATTTGCCGTTTGAGTCGCGCCCACGCAATTTTTGGCAGAAACGTCCGTAAAACCCACGGAGATTTAATTTCACTTCGTCGGCGCCGAGAAAAAGTCGCCGAACGCATTGTTCGTGCGCGCGCGGTCCAGTTTTGAGGCCTTTTCATCTTGTCGCGGCGCGCAATTAATTGGCTCTTTGCTGGATACGTTTCTATCTAATTGCGCGGTCGTCGCGCGGTCGTTGCGAGTGCGCTTATCGTCGGGAACAAGTTTAGTTTCTAATTTAAATTACAAGCTGTGTAACCGAATGGCCGAGAATGACACAGATCGCCATGGCAAAACCTTCGGAAATAATATCTCACGAGCGCGCGCGCGCGTTCGCATTCGACGATAAATTGAAATTTCAAGCTGTCGCCGGGCCATTTGACTGGTGGCTGCCATCTGTCGTCGTCATTAGAAATTTCACGCGCTGCGCGGCCACCATCTTGGAGCTTGCATTGCCCGTCGCGTCGTTTTTTACGAATTTATTCACCAAAACCGTCGAAAACTTTCGAAACCTTATTGAATCGTTTATTTCATTAGCCGTTTGCTCGCAACGAGTGCCAATGCGCATGCCCGAACTCGCGAATTTTAATTGGGACGCAAAGTAGAGCGCGATAAATTAGAAATAATGTTACACTCGCGATCAACTAGGAAGCGTGTTTACACGCCCGAAATAACATTTTAGGCAGCAGCGCGGACATCGACGACCCGTCGACGCCTATGTGGCAGGCATTTTCGTTCGTTCCGACGTTTGCTGTCCTTCGGGTGTGAAAAGTCGCGAATCGCAAGAACCGCGCGCGCATTGCGAAGTGAAGGTGATCGAGTTTTTAGTCGTCGTCGTCGTCGGAATTTTTTGCTGCGTATTTTCCGTGTTTTTATTTTTTACGACATCGCGCAGTTCTTTCTGCGCGCGGCCGCGACGAGGAACGAACGAATTATGCAAACGGCGAGACGGTATTTACTAAATACTTGGCTCAATTTGGCAATCGTTGCACGATTAGTGTGTTTGCGAACGCGCGCGTGCATCACGAGATGATTTCGAGAGTTGCACAACGCAATTATTTAATTATCGATGAGTTTCAAGCAAAAAAAAAAAAACTAGCTGTTCGTTAATATTTGAATATTATACGCATTGAAAGTATAATTCGTGAATGTCTATTGTTATGGATGTATAATGATAATGCTTGACCAGCTTCTGGTTGCCTCGCGGCGGTGCGGGTTTTAGTTTTGAGTGAAAGAATGAATGGCACATTGTCAAATTGTTCCAAATACGTTCCGACACGCCTTATTAATTATATAACTCGAAATACCTTAGAATAAGGCGGTGTAACGAGGAAAATTTTGTTTTTGGACTTGTTTAACTGAAAACCAGTAATTTCGCGTTTTGTGTGACTGGCGTTGACTCACCGCGAAATAAAATTATAATTCTAGACTTGTTAGAATTCGACTTCAACGTGGTCGTGCGTCGGTCGGTTCCTTGATGTAATCGGATGCCTATTTGGGCGGTTGAATAATAATCGCTACCTGATTACACATCGCACGATGCAGTTGAAAAGTAGTCCGTCCCGCTGCTCGTGCGCCTGCGCCTGTTACGTGACTTAAATCGTAACAAGAAGTTACGGTTTTCAGACATTACGTAGGCCAAAAATAGGCAACACGCCATACGCCACGCGTTTGTGACGGTGTGCAGCGGTTGCCACGGTTACCAGGGGAAATAGGGGCAACGCGAATGATCGTTGTGAGTATACCCATTTCACGTTCTTCACATTGTCGGTGCTTGTCTCTCTCTTTCATGCAGGCGGTCGGTCGCAAAAGAATACGCGCGCTGGTCGCTCCCTGATCAGCACTCGCAACACGGATATTCGCAGGTTTTATTCGTCGTCGACGCGATAAGACAAATTAATAGAAATATTTGACATTCAAATTGGCGAATATGAAAACGAAAGGATTTAATTAGCATGATAATATAATAAATAATTTGCGAGGCTGTTTCCAGCATTAGCTAATAGTTTGACAGCTAATTAGCATATTATATTATGGAATGCGTCATTACGTACAATTGCGCGCCGATTTGACACGTTCGCGTTAATGTCTGGCAATTTGTAATGCGCCAACAGTCGGTATACTAACTGAGCGTTCGGTCGGGACAAAGAAAGGCGTAAATCAGTTGTCGACTTGTGGGTTATTGGACTTTTCGTTCTGTCCGTCGGCGACGACGCCAACATGGCGGCCCGCGGCTGCGCACGCAGGTTGACGTTAATCCACTCTTACTTTTCTTGTAATGCGTTTGAACTTTAACTTTAAGGCGATTTATTGCGTTCCTGCCAATTGCGGGGAATAAAAACGACCGAAACTATAAATAAGTCTTAACCAGTTCCAAACGGTTTTTACAAGTTACGCAAGTTTCGCTCGCGACGAAATGAATTCGCACTATTTGATTTGGGCGTTCGGTTCGGTCTTGATTTTATGATCGAGTTCGTTATCAAGCGACGATTATTGTGCACTCATGACGCATTCCGATTCGAGTGCTCGAGAGCGCGCGCAGAACGCGGGCGCTAAGTCCAGAGTGAAAGTAAGAGCCGCATTTTTGTCATTTCATAATCTTTCTGTCGCTCGCCGCTGATGTAAATCATTTCGCGCCTGCTCGCTGCTCGCCGCATGCGCTCGCATCGGCGTTCGATCCGTCGCTCGTCAGCGATGCGCCCCCCAGTGTCGAGCGAGGCCGACGTGACGAGAATGCAACGAAAATTAAAAATTAACAGCGCCGACCGGTGATTATATCGCGCTGGCATTCGATGGGCGTGCCGGCGAGTTCGATTGTCTGCGAACTCCGCAAAAATCGACGAAAACGATCGCACGATAAAGTTCAATGTGTTCTGCGTTGTTTGTTTCAGATGATGAAAAAGCCTCCCGGACTCTGGCTGCTGCTGTCGGCGGGTAAGACGAGTTTCCAGCGTGGAACGACGCGCCGAAGAAAAAACTAATTAACCTTGTGTCTATTGCGCGTCCTCGCGACTCTCATCTTGCATATCTCGCGTGTCTTCTCCTCGCCGTCGAGTTTCATTCATCGGTGGCGACGTCGACGCCATTTCTGTCAGATGCCAATTAAGCGTTGCGACGTTCGGACGGTTTAACCTCAAATTAACCTATCCTAACCAAACTTGAGCAAGTCGCGGTCGGTGCATGCGCTGACGCGAGTTTCGCCGCGCGTTTCTTGTTATTCGCCGCGTCGCCGCATAATTTATGAACGGCTCGCTGCGAAAAAGTGAAAGACGGCGGCGCGCCATCGACGCCGGAGCATAAATAACAATACAGTGCGTCTCGGAACGCGGCGAATTCGTCCGATTCGCCAAATGCTTCGACTCGATCGAGCTGTTTGCTCGCGCGGGGCGGAAATAAAAGTCGGGAACTTTTCTCAGCCCGCTTGTTCATTGTAATTCGACAAAATCTCAAACTAATCGGCAAATGGCATTTAAGCCTGCTTAATAAACACGCATTATTTTATAATGGCTGCAACGGAAATGATAAATCTATGCACCGGACGGAGCTAAAATTAAAAATGCTCCTCACTCTCACTCGCCGGAATTAATTCAGATATCTCGGCGCGGCGTTGCCAGCAGTAATTAACAACGTTATTTGCATGTGCGTTTTCTGCGCAGGCGTTTTGTGGCTGTGCTTCCAAGATGTGAGCTGCGTGCGTGCGACGTCGCTGATTTTCGGCAAGAGCACCACCACCACGACGACGACGACGACCGCCGCTCCAGAAGCCGGCGACGCGGCGAATTCCACGGCCGTCGACGACGAGGTATGCAAATGATTTCGACCCGAAAAACAGGACGATCCTGTCGCAAGGTTGCGAGATTAATCGTGGCGCCACCTGTTCGCGACGCTTTCACTCTTTTTCGTGTTTTCGCGTCCGACATGCACGTGGGTTGCATTTTCAACGCCTCGAACGCCTCTGGATCGCGATCGAAAAGTAGAAAACACGTGATAATTATAATCCCGACACGTTCGCGCGAAGAAAAAGCGAATTAGGCAATAAAAACGTGATGAATTATTCAGAGCCGCGCCGCGCGCGCTTTCTTCGCTGGAAAAGTCTGGCGGAAAGGGAAATCGATCGAAGATGCACCGCCGAAATTGTCCGCACATTTGCCCGCTCGTTTCTCGACTGCGGTCTATTTTTCTGCGGTTTGCGGCGTTTATCTCGACGGGAGATAAGTGTAATTGATGGCTTTCGTCGGCGCGAATCCTTTCACAAACTTATTTGTTGTTCATGAGCGGATGGACTTATTCTCGGCCTTGTTTTGTCTCGCCGAGAGGTCTGCTATCGCATCTTAGAGCGTGCGATTGCAATCTAGACAATTGGGAATTCGCCCGAGCCGATGGATATGGCTGTATCTGACCCAGAAACTCTGCTGGACGCGGGCCAGTCACGTAACCGCGTTTTTATTTTCAAGTTGTTGCCACCGCGGCGGCCATCTTGTCGATAGTATATCACCGTCGAATCGAAATTATTTCGTTATGCTCTGAATAGCGTTCCGTCGGCGTGCTCGCACACTTTCACGCGATGCCGGGCGATTACATGCGGATCGCGCGAACGTCGCGCTCGGACGATTTTTCCGTCCAGACGCATTCGCCTAGGGAGGCGAGCGTTTCGGAGACACCCTGTGTGCCCGAATTGTTCGCGGAACGGCGGAATTACTTTCGATTCTGACATTCAAAATGTACGAATATTTATTTCGGCCGGCAACGAGTGAAGAAGAGCGAGGCGGCGGTGAAACTAAAAGTTTTCGGATTTCTTTTCACTTCGCCTTTTGCATTCGGCGATTCGTCGCATCTTATTAACGCGCGGAACGATTTCAAATCGAATTGGGTCTCTTAGCGAGAATCGGAAGCCAAGGTTGAGGAGTTTCGTCACTTTTCGAAGGAAATTTAGTTAACCTTGTTTCGAAGCCAGTTTTTTGATATTCTAGTAACTGATGAATAATTTTTTTGGACAATTTCGATAATCGCGTCGAACTTTAGACGGAATATTTAAAGTTCACTAATGGCAAGTTAACTGTCCACGAGCATCTAATGATGGTCGAATGCATGGAATAATAATAAACGATCAGGTCTACTTTCTCAACGAGACCAAGAAGAGACGTTACGTAACGAGCATACGCGTCTCGAACGCATTCGGCCGATATTTACGACAATGCGATAGCCACGAAGTGATTGTCTATGGAGCATATTAATCGCAAATTAACGACGTAGATTTGTGAACGGCGGCGATTGACGGGCGTAAATTGCGCGCGGGAAACATTAAATAGCGATCGGAGGTGATTGAAAATGTGATTGCCCTCGCAAGTTCGATCGATCGGATGATTGTCTTTAGGTGGGTAGAGCGCAAACGGCTAATTAATGCGAACGTGTGATGTAAACTGGCGCGCGTTAGGTGAGCTTACAGCACGTCCGGATTCCGCGTCCGAGAAGAAACCCGATTTTATAACTTCATTCCACTTCCTGCAATCGAGCGCATGCCACGCAGAACGCCCATGTCGGCCGACCACTTCCTTTCTTGCAGCGGACGAATTCGAATTCTTTTAGCTTAAAGTCAGTTTCAGTCGCGTTGCAAGCGCTATAAGGAAGAGGAAACTTATCCTAGTTTCTGCCCACTGAACGGCGCGCGTTAAGTAAGGCACGACGCGGCGCGTTCGTCGAAACAAGACCGAAGCAAGAAAACGACGTCTCTCCGCTTCTAATTGGCGGCTCGTCGTGTGTAGGAAACGCGCGACAATGCTGCCGTTGCGAGGCGATTCCTAATAATGCAAAAGATGGCCCTGACATTTCGGAATTGTTGCAGGGTGCCGCCGACCCCAACGCGGGCAATTCCACGAAAACGATGCTCACGGGCATCCCGCAAGTGGACTACCAGTGGGACCCGAATCTGCCGCGCGAGCTCAACGGCTACAATCTCACCGACTATCCGTTCTACGACAGACTGCCCGAGGAGATCGACTTCAAATGCGACGGATTGCACGACGGCTTCTACGCCAGCGTGCAGCACAAATGTCAGGTGAGTTGGCGACGTTCGGCCTTGGGTCACATTATGCGCCTCGCCATCGCTTCTCGGCTCGCTTGACCAAGATGTCATCGTGCTCGCTCTCCTCCTAATGGCCGACGACGAGTGTGCAAACCTGCGCGATGCGCAATTCGCGGCATGTGGGAATTTATGACAGCTCTTCATAAACGTTTACGATCCGCGCGCGGTGATGTAACGCGTTTGTTTGTACGTTTACCAGGTTTACCACCATTGTCTCTTCGGCACGCGCTACGACTTCCTATGCGCCAATTACACGGCCTTCGATCAAAAGACCTTCATTTGTCACTTCGCCTCCGAGGTGGATTGCGCCAATTCGAAGAAGTTCTGGCACAGGTGATTGAATTACGCTTTGCCAATCAATCAACAGCAAGTTAATTGTTCTTCGAAACGTTTAGGAACGACGCGCTGTATAAAGCGACGACGACCTCGACGATCAAGCCGTTGATCGTTTACACGCCGCCAGCGCCACCTGCGATTTTAGGGGGAGGCAGAGGGCGCCCACAAGGAGGAAGCGGGGCGGAACAAGCACCACGAAGACGGAAGCCAGCGCGCAGGAGAAGGCCGCAGTACGATTACTACGACGAGTACGACGACGAGGAGGAGGAATATTACGAGGAGCCTAGGCACACGGCGACGGAAGCGCCGGTTCGCGCTGAGGGGCGCAGGAGGAACAAGCGTCCACGTCCACGGCCGCGTCCCGTCTACGACGACGAGTACGAGGAGTACGAGGACGAGAGGTACGAACGGCGACGCGCCCCATCTCGTCGCGGGCGCCCCGCATCTCGCAGGAACAAGGAAGAACGCCGGAAGTACGAGGAGGACTATGAGGAATACGAGGACGAGGATCCGCGTTTCGACCGCAGCGAAGAACGCCGCAATAAGAAACCCAAAGAGGATCGACGAAGGCCTCCGGACGAGAGGAAGCGCAACGAGAAGCGTCCTTCTGACGACAGAAGGCACGACGACGAAGACAGGCGGCCTGCGTCTCGTCCTCGGAAGGGGAACAGGCGTCCGGTGGACGACGACTACGATGCGGAGGAAGAGAGAAGACCTGCGAAACGCAGGGAAGAGCCGCCGTCGGCGTCCGGACCTAGCGCGGAGGACAAACCGTTGGTGAAACCGCTCGGCACCTCCGTTTATGATCGTCCGCGCGTGGCGCCGAGGATACGCCCTCCTGTTCCCAAGAATGAGGCTGATAAGTATGCGTACAAGCCTAGCGCAGTGCCATCTGCTGCCAAAGAAGACGAGGAATATTACGAGGATTACGAGGAGGAAGCACCGAAGAAGCCGAGTCGACCGTCGGCTAAAGACTCCCAGGCCGATGCTTCGATTGCCACCAATGCGAGAAAGTCCGGCAGCAAACAGAAACACGACGATGGGGATTTGGAGGAGGGTCGGAGGAATCGTCCCAAGCCAAGACGGCCACCCGCGCAAGACGATTACGAGTACGAGGAGGAGCAGCAGAAACCTCGCCGGGCACAGAAGCCAAAAAATGAGGAGCGACGCGTTGGACAAGGAAGTCGTAAAAGACCAGCAACGAAAGATTACGATGACGAGGAGGAGGACGTGATTAAGCCGCGCGAGGGCGCGAAGAACAAGGACAAGTTCAGGGACAGGCTTCGGGATCAAGACGAGAGCAGTGAGGAAGCGACGAGTACGCAGCCTTCGTCCACTACGAGGAGGAAGTACGGAAACAAGGATTTGTTCCGTCCGAAAATTGCTTCGACCACGTCCACGACCACCACTACGACCACCACCACGACCACAACGACCACAGAGACGCCGCGACCACGGGAGGAAGCGAATCAACAGAAAGTTCGCATCGTGAAACGTCCGTTCTTGCCGAGCCGTGGCGGGAATCCGTACATTGCGAGAGGGTTGCAGCCTGTCGGCTTGAAATCCGAAGCGCAGAAACCTCAGGAGAGTCAGCGCCAGGCGCAGATCACGCCAAGCTCTGGGGAGCTGACGAGGTTCGATGAGGAGGTGCTGAAACCTCTTAAACAGCAACGCAACAAGCCAGCGCAGGACGTCGTCGTGGAGGATTATCGTCCTGTCGTCACGTCGCGCTCGAACGTCGGTAACCGAGCTGCTGGGATTGGTCAGAAATTGGAAAGGCCAAAACAGAGGGTTGAAGAGAAGAATCCCCTCGACATTCCCGACGAAGCGAACGAGTACGACGTCACGTTAAACGATGCGCTTAATCCAACGCTACCGAATCTTCCCATTAGGCAGTTCCCGACTGCCTTTGCGAATTCAGGGAACAACGTCAATAACGAGTACACTTTCAGTGCCTTCCACAGGCCGCGCTTCGTCGTCGACGCGACCATAAACTCCGCCAGCTCGGAGTACCAATATCGGTACAAGCAGCCGCAATTGGTGGCCGTTCAGCAGACGCAGGCGGTCACGAAGGGCCCCCAGGACAGGCAGAGGCAGCCGGAGAGTCACCAGGACTTCAACGCGCAGCATAGCAACAATTATCAGCAATTCCGCCCGAGCCCACGCATCACGCACGCGCAGGCCGCTGGGGCTGCAGGACAGACGCACGCGTTCTATGCAAGCTACTGAAATGAGGATGCGAACAAAGTTTTGGGAAAAGTCGTTGCGGCGAAACTGTGATGAATCAATTGGGATTTCGTTTGTAAAGTCATATTAATTAGAATTTATTGTAACAAATAACTGTAATATGCCAACGTTGAGACGCGTTCCGAGATGCTTGTTAAGTTGATTAATGACGTAAGACGTAAATTTCGACAAATTATTTATGCCCAAGAGTAATTTAACACTTAAACATGCTAGCTGTAAGTGTGTCGTGAGATTTATGTACTCGTAGATGTATTTGTAAGGTTACTGAGATTTCTATACAACAACTGCAGACGTGTAAGAACTGTAATGCTTCGCCACACTTGTGTCGATGCGTGTAAATATATTTTATATTGAAGGTAGCGATTTCGTGTTTGGGCGGGATGATAGATACCTCTTTGCACATTCCTCTAAAATCGAATGCCGATTTTTCGGACAGTTTTAAATTTTGTTTTCAAATTCAAGAATGGCACATCAAGTCGGACCAGAATTACAAGTCAAATGAAAATCACCAATCAGCCTTTCGCCGCTATAAATATTTTTTTGAAATAAACATTTTTGCCCAAAATTGACACAAAATTATAAAATTTGAAATTTTCAGCAAAATGACCAAACGATTGTTTGGAGATTTGCCTTATTTCGTCTTATCCCCACGTGCTAGACCGAGAGGACCAACAGAGGGCGCTGTCGACTGCAATTTGCGGCGTCTCCATTGGCCAGACTTGACTATCTCTGTCGATCATGCCGTCGGTAAAGTCGTTAGTCGTCGCTAGACAAAAAGAACGCACCACGGAAATATATTTTGCCAGCATGCACACACCGTTTTTTCATAAATTTTCCAGTTTGATACATCAAATCGGAGCAGAATTAAAAGGCGAATGAAAATCACTTATCACTTTTCCTCTACCTTTAATGGTTATGAATTCAACATAATTTTCAACTGACCAAAATTTGAACGGTTTGGAATTGCGAATTTCTCGGAAAATATTAGCAATAGAGACGCTTTCCGCCACTTCATAAAATATTAAATTCCCCGTCGATTGAGCTCTTTTGATTAGATAATAAAGATTCGGGATTTTTGGCAAAAATGCAAAGGTGTAGGTGTAGCCATGCTGTGTGCTCGCCGTGCTCGCTTACAAATTTAAAATGACGTGACAAATTTCAAATAAGCCAATCACAACTGCACTCGAACAGAGATAGATAGTTACTGTCGTTACTGTCAATGGTCGTCCTGTAGCGCTTCCGAGCTACCTTCGCATAACCTCACTCCGTGCCATGTGCAAAGTTGTTGTGGCAGAGTATGTTGTGTTGTAAGCGGCATAAACTTTAAATGTTACGATGACTTTATCAACAGATCTTTATTCAACCTTTCTGGAGTTGACCAAGAATCCCGAACTATTCCTAGGGTATGCGTATTAATACAGCGTTCGACCGAGTACTAAAGAGCGTTTTCAATTTTACATTACAGAACTGAAGATGTTAGCCCCAAGTATAAGAATTTTCTAAAAGCAGCGTATGATTATACAAAGGATCAGGAGTTGGAGTCCTTCACGAATAACGCGTTGCCCGAGCTGATAACTGACCAGTTTGATCATGAACAAATTTGGCAACAAATTGAACTACAAAACGATGCATATCTAACACATTCGTTAGTTGGTGTAAGCAAATATGTGGTTGCCAAGGAAAAGCTTATATTTGATGAAGTTAAAAGTGTTACTGTACAAGAGACAGAAGAGGTGGTTGATAATGCAACGGAGGGACAAGTTTCAGATGATGAGAGCAGTAGTGATGATGACAATGAGCCACTCAACTTAGATGAAGATAGCGATCAACTAAATTCCGATGATCTGACAGAGGATGAAGACAACGAACCTCAGAGACCACAAAAGAAACAAAAATCGTCTGTGGTTGATGACAAATTTTTCAAGCTTGATGAGATGGAAGCATTTTTGCAGGCAGAGGAGAAAAAAATTGCAAATGCTGAGCCAGATTCGGGTAATGATTCCGAAGAAGATGAGGATGAAGCTGATGATGAAGAGGAAGGTGTGGATTTATTTAATGGCAATACCTTGGAAAACACGGATACCGAACGCGGCGGCATTAATAATCCCAAGTATAACGATTTCTTTGCTGGGCAAGATGAACAGGACGCGGGCCCATCCTCCGCTCGACATCGGAACAAGTTTCTAGAGGAATTAGAAGACGAACAAGAAGAGGAAGACGACGAGGAGGACGAAGAAGCTGGCCCGCAATCGACGCTCGAGCAAAGGGAGGAACGACTCAGACGCAAAATGAGTGCGTTAGAAAATGCCGCCGTTGGAGAGAAACAATGGCAGCTCAAAGGTGAAATTACCGCCGAAGATCGCCCGCAGAATTCCCTCCTGGAGGAAGTAGTCGAGTTCGACTTGACCACCAGGCCCGCACCGGTGATGACGGAACAGACGTCGTTGCAATTGGAAGATATTATCAAGCAGCGCATTAAGGACAAAGCTTTCGATTCCGTGGAGCGCAAAGAAAAGCCCACCGAAACGCCGCTGGAATACAAGAAGAAACTCGTCCTGGACCAAGAGAAGAGTAAAGAATCGTTGGCGCAAATCTACGAAAAGGAGTACCTGGAGATGAAAGAGAAGCTTGATCCCGACGCGGCCGAAAAGGACGAGGAGGAGCCCCAACTGCACAAAGACATCAAGAAGATGATGCACGGGCTGTTCGGACAGTTGGACGCACTGTCCAACTTCCACTTCACGCCGAAGATAGCCCAGGCCGAGATGAAAGTCGTCAGCAACTTGCCCGCCATCAACATGGAGGAAGTCGCGCCCGTGGCGACGAGCGACGCCGCTCTGCTCGCGCCAGAAGAAGTCAAAGCGAAAGCGCGCGGAGACGTTTTAGGTAAGAGCGAGCGCACGGCGACGGACAAGAAGCGCGAGCGGCGTAAAAAGAAGGCCAAGCAGCACGAACACGCGCTGCTTAAGCAAAAGAAGAACGCGTTGGGTTTGGGCAACAAGTACAGCAAAGCCAAAGCGACGAAGATGCTGGACGAAGTCGCCAAGAGTAAGAACGTGGACAGAATGGACGAATCGCTGGGCTCGAGGAGCGTGAAGTCGTCCACGGCCTTCTTCACGCAGCTCGAGGAGGAGGTCAAAACGCAGATTAAGAATAAAGCTAGTATTAAGAAAGCGCCGAAACAACAATTCGACGCAAAAAAGTTGAAATTATAGTTTAATTATACCAATTGTAACAAAACATCGCATTATGGCTATTTGCGTCCCTTTTTACCGTTGCCGAGGAAGACACGAGGTGCAGGTAGGGGCAACTTCACCACTGCTCGCTTGTCTTTCACGTGGAGGAGCAAAACGGTGCAAAAGTCGGTTATCTTTCGTGCGCTTAATTTCAAATGCATCGACAGTTCTTCGACGTTTACTCCGTCTTTGTTCAACAACAGGCTCAGCACGATAATGTAGCAGGCGGCTTTGTCTTTCAATGCCATCGGACGCGTCCTGAAACCCACGTGCGGTGCGCATATTAAATTTACCTTTGGCGTCATGATCTTACCTTGTCTTGCCTGTTTTGACCGTAAAGTTATCCAAAACATATTCGTTCAAAGCTTTTGAGTACTTTGATGCTTCAAATCCTCTAGTGCCTATTTTTCTGGCTGTGGTATTGAACACTGTCAATATGGCATCCACTGCTAACAAAATGACAACCTTCTCCTGGGCATTTCCATCGGAGGAGTCTTGTAACTCCAATATCTGCTTCTTTACAAACTCGTCAGTCACAATTTCGTCTTCTGTCATACTCAAAAGAGCCTCGGCTGGCTGTTCCAAACTTTTCAATACACCTGCAGGCAACAGACTTGCTAAAGTATAGACCTCAGATGCATATGATGCTTCTTTATTAATATGCGGAAGGATATCTGATGTTCGAGTCTCTTCCTGAATAGTCATGTCATCCAAACTGATATCTACAAATGGGTAATATGGCTAACATGAAATCAACATAATAAAGTTAGCAGCAGGAACTTACTGGCAACAGTTTTCTCAAGTTGGTCTTTGAAATTGTCAACATTCACTTTCAATCTTTCCAAGGTCTCAGTTTGTCTCTTGGTCTTCTTGGAACCGAACTCTTTGTTTAACTCCGTGAGAGCATGCTTATTCTTCTCCATCATTGTGCTGTCCATTATTTCCCTCATTTTTGGAGGTTGAGGTTTGAGCAAGGCTTCATTTATTTGTATCAACTTCAACTAAAATAATCGAGAACTTGAAGCAGCTCATGAAGCAGAACTTCCAAACGCAATATACCTTATTTGTTCTTTTGTTTCGTACAGCAATAAATGTGTTGTAAGCATTTTGTTCCACTGTTTGTCCAGTGTAAATAAGAGTATCAGATGCTAATACTGGAATTACGCTGTGTGCGTCATTAGTATAGAGGCCACAAGACAAATCGGTTCTTTGGTCTAATAACCTGCCATTTTGGAATTGCACTACAAACGCAAAATTCATCATAGATGCAATAAATGACTGTTTAGTACTCACGGCTGGTCGGTCGAGCATCCTTATTTTTCAAGATTACTTCGGATATTTCCATCTTCTCTAATGCGCGTTTCTGCCGTTTCTACAAAGCACGTGTTGCATCAAAACAATTGGCAGAGTGACAAGTAGGGATGGGAATAACCTACCGGTTAAACCGGATAACCGGTTAAACTGGATAACCGGTTATTTGCTCTACGTCGGTCAGTTATTTTCGGTTATTTTTTTGACAAAATAATAACCAGTTATTTAATTTATACATAAAAACTGATTTCTCGGTTATTCTACAGCAGGATCTATAAGCGAACCGTTTCATTAGTGAGTGTGTTTTATATGCATATAGAACCGGATCCCTAATATTACTCTAAAGAATCGGTTCTTGACAACTTGGGTTCCTATCATCGGATGAATCGGATGTTGACACTGCTACTACATCTACATAACGCAAAAACTCCAATAACCGGTACTTTTACGGCAGTTATAACCGCTAGCTAGGTTAAATCGTCTGAAAAAATAACCGGTTATTTTGCCAATAACCGCCATCGCTATCTGACAAGCACTCATGACCATTTCCACTAGAGGGCGCCAACCAACATAACCGTTCGAGCATAAAGAAGCAACGGAAGCAACGGAAGTAACAAAGCGCACATAGTAAGCATAAAACATTCCGATGTAATATAAATAAATCACATTTGTTTACAAAAAAAGACAATCCTTTCCATAATGCTAAGCAACAGTTACGGCGCAGTTTAAAATAACAATTTACTTGTGTGGTCAATTAGTTTTAGTTAAGATTAATTACACTAGTCATGTTGCAATAACGAGGCGAATAAATTTTTTCGACGAATTTAACAACATCGGCAACGATTGCCAATTAGAAACGACCATCGCGACTTGCAGCCGGCACGAATGGCATGAAGAGCAGCTTAATTAACAACTAGAGCGCGTCCGTGAGTGAATAGATGTTTTGTTTCGCATGACGTGTTCGACGTATGTACAAAATTTATTACAAGTTAGCAATAAATCAGTCTTCGATGTTCATTCGATTGTCCGCGGTGCGTCGCCGTCCTCTTTGGCCTCGACCTCCGAGTCCCTGTTCTCCAGATCGGAGAGCTTGTCGAAGTCGTTCGGCTCGTTGTCGGACGAGACGGTGGCCTCGTCGTTGCCGACGGCCTTGCTTTCGACCTGTTTCCTATAGAGCGTCTCCAGCGTGGGCGTCGGCCGAGTCTCCGGCGCGCCGTCCGAATCGCTCCCGGAGTTCTTCTCCGACTCGGACGTGTCGTCCTCGACGGCGGGCTGGCTCGGCGCGGGCAGCCGCAGCACGTTCTCGGGACTCTCGAGTTGCAGCTTGGGCGCACTGGCGCGCACCTTGCGCGCCGGGTTTAGCGCCATGCAGTAGCAGCACTTGAAGGAGACGTATTCGAATTCGTCCGTGAGGGCCATACCTAGGGGACAAGGCGGGTCAGCTCGTGTCACATGCAAAGCGAACGCCACTCACCGTTATGACCCGAGCATTGTTTGCAAATCAGCGCGTAGCGATTGTTCGGCCCGTCGCCGATCAAGTAATCGACCACCTTGTCGAGGAAAGTGCGATCCTTCGACGGGATGTAGCGCGGCATCGGCGTCATCGGCGTCGCTGTCGGCACCATCGCGCGATTGTACGGCGCCGGAGTGCCGGCCGAGGGGCCCATCATCGGCTGCGAAGGGCCGGGGCCGCGCGCGCTCGCCGACGGCGTCTGGGTGATGTTGGACCTGATCGACAGCCGGCTGTTGGGCGGCATGCGGTTTCGCAGGCCCGCCTGATTCGAGGGCGTCATCGCGGCAGCGGAAACGGTTTTGACTGGGGTCAACTCTTGACTGAGGTTCACGCGACGCACCTGATCGGGCGCGTATTTCTCCAAAAGCCCTCTCGCCACCTTGTACGTCTCTGTCTCCATAATGTTCTCCAAGATCTTCTTCTTCTCTGCGCGCAAATCCACGATCTTCTTCTGATTTTTTGTCAGCTTGCGATTGAAGTACCATGACAGGGCACGTTTGAGTAAGAAAATACTGCATGAAAGAACATTGAATTATTTGAGAACCATGGAAACGCGACCACGAGTGACTTACAAAGTGGGTGCCAGGATGAACGGTATCACATATAACAATCTTTCCTTGAAGTTTTGCGGATAGAAGTAAAAGTAGAACAAAATGGCAGATAGTATGTAGATGCCAACGGAGCCCACAAGGAATTGGCCAACGATGCGTTTTCTCTGCTGCTCAGTATTCCTCTGGAAGTTCTCAATCGAGGTGATTTCCTTGTCAATTTTCTCTAACAGGTCACTGTTGCTCTTCTTCCTCTACAAAGTGCACAAATGCACAATGAGTGTCTGAATTCGCTGCGCCGTTGCGTTACTTACGCGAAATTTAGCGATTATCATCCCCATCTTGAACGACTTTGTTGCTAGCCTACCAGACGACGAGCACGCGGCTACTCCACGACTTCCCCTAGACTAGGCACACCGAGCCACAGCAAATGCAGATGCTGAGGACGCCTCTTCTCCGCATCTAACCTGCAAAAGCCAGTCGGTCGTTCTATATTTATGCAATCGCCAATTGTCCGCGCCAGTCGCGGCGATCGCACAACGGCGCTCGGCGGTTTGCCACAATGCCACCTAGCCGCTTCGACTGCCGACGCCGTCCGGCCTGGCGAACAAGCGGAGCGTAAACGTGCGCGATTTCCATTCAATTAATTAACTCACCGAGCGCGTCCGAATGGGCCGCATGAATTTAAATCATTTGCTTTAGGTCTAGCCTGGGTCTGGCCGTCGCCAAGCCACGCCAATACCTGCGCGACGTTTGCTCAATCGCTCGCAATCGGCGATAACGACCGGTATCACTCTATGCGGCGTGCGCAATTTTGAGGAGTTTCGAAAATGCACTGACGCACCGACACTGACCACACATGTCAACATCCCACCACGATAAGTGAAAGGTTGTGAAAGACGTGTTTTCAAACTTTCTCGGGATGCGTGGCGACATCTACAGGCGAGCAGGCGCAACAAGTATTGCAGCAGTGGATCATGGAAAGGAATCATTTCGTAAGTCATGCAACTTTATTTAAGGCCTCTTGCCCTGCAAAAACTGATAGATCACAGAGAAATCTTTATCTCCCAAGCCATGGTTCATCATGGCACGATAAAGTTGGTGAACGGCAGCGGTCATTGGCAACGGGCAATTCACATTGACGGCGGCGGCTTCGGCAAGGCCCAAATCTTTAGCGATAAGTTTGACCATAAAGCCGCCGTCGTACTTGTTACTGGACGGCACGTTGGGCAGGATGTCCGGCACCGGGTTGTACGTTTCGGACGACCAAGATCGGCCCGTCGACACGTTGATGATGTCGGTGAGAACCTGCGGGTCGAGCCCGGCGCGAATTCCCATGTTGAAGGACTCGGCCGTGCCGGCCATGGTGACGCCGAGAATTAAGTTATTGCATAGCTTCGCAATCTGGCCAGCGCCAGGCCCGCCGCAGTGGAAAATCTTTGCGCCCGCTTGCAACAAGTACGGGCGGGCAGTCTCCACGTCGGTCTTCTCGCCGCCAATCATATACGTGAGAGTGGCGGCAGCCGCTCCAGTCACGCCCCCCGACACGGGACAGTCGATGAAACGATATCCGCCCTCCTTGGCAATGGCGGACAGTTCCTGAGCATGCTTGGGCTCGATGGTGGAGCAGTCGATCATCAAGGCGCCTTTCTTAATGCCCTTCTTGATGCCGTCGTCGCGGAGCACCGTCTCTTTGACGACGTTGCCGTCGGGCAGCATGGTGAAGACGACGTCCACATCTGTGGCCGCCTCCTGGGGAGTTTTGCAAAGCGTGGCCCCGGTCACGCTCTTGGCGGCGCTCTCCACGACGTCGAACACCTTGAGTTTCGAGCCCTTCTTGATCATGTTGGTCGCCATTTTGGCGCCCATGTTGCCCATCCCGATAAAGCCGACGCTGGACATGGCGCGACCTGAAATTAGCATTCAAAAGTTTATCGCTGCGCATAACTGGTTGCATAAGCGGTTGTCATTGTTATTCGTGTTATTCGCATCGAAATGATATCTGATCAGCCTGAACAGCTTCGATCGCGCGATGTTGTGTTTCCACTTGTATTCTGTCATGTTATTAGACCTCGTCAAGTGTTATCAGAACATGCGCCGCAACCGACGCGCTGCAAACGCATTTTATCTCAAGGTGACAAGATGCGATTATTATATAATGCCGCAATAAAGAGGCTGGGCTGGTTGGGCGCGTAATCTTATGACAACGTCTTCGCGTTTTGAAGAGGAATTCATTTACGACGTCGTAAAAAATTATTGCACTTAAATTGCAACGTTGTTTAGATATTTAGCTTTTAATTTGTCACAACAAACATAAAGTTTCAGCTGCGCGCGTCGAATCGTCTTTCCACACCAAAGCAAAGTTTCAAAATCAACAAGAATGACGTGTTTCGACGTGCCACGATCGAAAATATTAATAGAAAACATTGAAAACGAACGAAATGCGTAATCTGTTCACGCATTCTGTGGCTAATTTTATCTAAATCGGCCCAAGTTCAAAATTATTTCATTCGAGCTCTAGACGCCGCTCTAAGCTTAACCAGTTGGAAAAGCGAACGCGTTTTCAAGGTAATCAGGAAGCCGAGGCTGCCGACAGCGGCGCGGCGCGCACCTCATGTTTCGTACAGGTTGTTCGCCTACAAATCGCCAGCAAAACACAAAAATAACCGTCATTAACTCTAGGGGTCGAGCGGCTCGTCGGGTTTGAATGCAATTAGATCGTTTTAAATGCATCCGTTTTCGTTGTATGTCGACGCAAATGCGTCGATTAGTTGCATTAAGTTGATTTAGTAATGTTTTGGAAGCTTGAGTCAACTTAATTGATGAAAATTGTACGTACTTTGTGCGAGCAGGTCGCTTCTGACAAGCAAGCAGACGGTTTTCTTGAACATTTCGATGACGATTATTTGTCTATGCAAAAAATGGCACGTCTAATGGCCAGAGGGGCTGCGGACGAACTGATAAGCTATGCCGACGTGCGAACGGTGCGTGCGCGGCTAAACTCTCTCTAAATACATACGGAATTATGCGCGCTACAACAGCCCAATCTTAATATTCGTCCTTGTGGCAGCTGATTTGGTTGCCTACGTTAGTCGCCGAAACGGGATTAATGTTTACGACGATACAGAATGCACAATGATTTAATGCGGACCTTGGAATCGTGCGCTCTGCACAAGGAAAAGAGACAGATTGAGAAAGAATGGAATATGTATACCCCCTGTCAAACCCTCTCCAATTAGAACCGCACATTTGAAAATGTTCAGTGCCATCTGCTGACATTGTGTTTTACATACCATGAATAGCAGAGAAAATTATATTGAATACATAACTAGGTAATTGGTTACATTCGAACGTTTAAGTTCGTAAGTGGTTATCGGTTGAATATGGGAATATTATATATACGCTGGAAAATTTGACGAACTGTACCTAACGTTAGCTTGTACCGAAGGACAATTAATTTGTGCCTCGAGCAAATATTTGAATTTCTGCTAAAACCGTGTAGAGATAATGCACGCAAATAAGTCATAAACACGTGCATGTTTATGTAATTTTATGGAGTTACGAAGCCGTTGATAAGCGTGATTTGCAATAAGCGTCCTGGGTTGACTCTTAGCTCTTTGCCAAACAAAGCTTTCACACACTTTTGTGTTCTTAATCATCTGCACCAACGGCAAACTGGGCCGACTCTTTGCTGCCTCCAATTAACAAGCGAATGATACGCTGCGCGCGCAAACCGCAGAAAACGTGCGGGAAATTGTTACGTTTAGTTTTCCGAGTTTCTACGCCGGTGTTGGTTTTAGCTGCTGCGCCGGAGAAGCAAACAAACGCACGCATTACATAAAAAACAGTGATAAGAATGCGTGAAGTCACCGGCAGTTAGGTGATATATAAAGCCGGCGACGTGTCGCGCAGGTAGCGCATACGGCACGCGGCAGCGAGTTGGCGCGGTCGGCGCGTCCTTCCGACTTCCAAATTTCAAGAACTGGGCCGGCGCGCCCGCCGACAGCTATCGGCAGGGCCGAAAGGGCCGGCGCAGCGGTAAGCGAAACTCTATCATATCGTTCGGGAATACGTCGAAGAATTCGTTTGAAATAATGCGCGCTCGAGCGCCGGCGACGCGAAGCACGAAAATCCTCGCCGGCGCGATAAGCCGGTTTATCGTCGCGTTTTATTTACAATCGCGTTCGATAAAGCCTGCGCCTCGGCGAGCTACCTGAAAGGCGGCGCGGGCACGCGATTAGAACGCGCCCGCCATTCTTACGCGAATCGCCGAGCGCTAATTTCTCGTCGATAAGCGTCATCGCCGTGAGTAACCGCTCGTGATTTAAGTCGGCCGGCGCGACGCGCGGCAGGATCTCGCGACGGCACGGCGGCGACGTGTTAATCAGTGGTACAGCGCTGGGTGAAAAACCGTGTACACAACAATGGCGGCGGCGCCCGCCTGGTAACGCGTACCTGCATAATTACCACGATTTCACCTGCCCTCGCGTCGGTGCGTGTTGTTTGCGCTGGCAATTAGTCTCATTCCCGACGCTCGGCGAAAAGGCGGCGACGCGCGTGAGTTTGCTAACGCGCCACACTCTTATCGGTATAAGAGTGTTTAATCGCGCTTAATTAATTAACGACTCGCGAGACAAGGCGCGCGTGCGCCGGCAAGATGGCCTCCTGGATCTCGCGAGCGCACCTTTCGCAATTTGGCATGTCGCAGGGTGCAGTTCCACGATTGGCGCCGCTGGATTGGAGTGTTGAGAGTTGAGTAATTCGATGATGAAGAGAGCTATCTGTCGACAGTACAGCTTTTTAAATTCACTGTCATGGAGTTGCTCTCTTTATGAGCGAGTTACCTATCTGCATAAATGAGAACCTCGTCGTTTGAATAATTAAATATGTCACGTTTGTTTATTGTGTTCGAAATAAAATGTGCACGCAACCAAACTGAATTAATTGCAATTATTATTTATTTTTCCTGCACTCCTCCTCTACCTTTAATGCCATTTCGTTCCCGATCCTTTTGACGCATCGATTTCAAAACCTGGTTTAACTTCTCGCAAATATACATTTCACTAACTTAGGGCCGGCAAACTTTACACCGGAAAATAGTGGCCATAGAGAAAGCTGAAATTTTAACTTTTGTAGCGTACTCGTGTGTGTCGCAACTGTCTCAGTCCGACACGGCGCCAACGCGCCTCTGACGATAACAACTTTTAAACAAGAGTCTACGGTACCTCGCGGAATTTAATATTGCATCAAATGGAGTAGAGCGAGAAAATCGCATCCAAAATGTAACAGCGCATTCATTAAAATAACGCTTTCTTTACATGGAAACAATAG
Source organism: Ecitodaemon sp. MM-2014 (assembly GCA_030557295.1). NCBI lineage: Eukaryota > Metazoa > Arthropoda > Insecta > Coleoptera > Staphylinidae > Ecitodaemon > Ecitodaemon sp. MM-2014. Next base: position 53,615 of record JARRAA010029281.1, read on the forward strand.
ATGGTAACTACCGTGGGTTGCTAGAACAAGAGGTCCGATAGATGGCGCTATTGTGCAGCAATTTGCATTGTATAGTTTCCGTCGCATTCGTGAAGGTGGCGTCACGAGTTGCGAATCCGAACGATTGTATTAATTTAGTGGTTATGTTCGGTGCGTGCGCTGAATGAGACAATTTACACGCAATTTTTAATTAATCAAGAAAATTTAATACACAATGGCCCAAGCTCTGCAGCTCTGTAAGCTCTTCTCTTCGCCAAATGCCAGACATGCATTAAACAAATTAGTGATGCCTGCCACGAAAACCGCACATGGTGAGTCTCCACGAATTCAATGAATATTACTAATGCATTCTTATTAATTCAATCATTTATCCCTTGTCATCAAGTGAGAACGTTATATTCTCCAATAACATTAGGACTCGAAACGTACATCCAGCAAAGGGACCGCACTGATGCCCAGTTGGGCAATATTTCTGAGAAGTTTCGAATGAAAATGGAAGAGTATGCATCGGAAGACTCCAAGAACATGGTTTTCACTGAAGACCTAAAGAACATGATACATTTAGCCAACAAAGAAGATATGAGCTTAATTATACGAATGATGAACAAATTCAATGAGCAAAACAAGCAATTAAGATTTGGCAGTTTTGTGTTTGGACCAGTGGTGATGAGAATGTTCTATCACTTGGGGATGCCCAATGAAGCTCTGGAATGTTTCAACTCCCCAAGACTTGATGGCATGTTCGAGCAACTGATTACTTATCAAATATTGTTGGATTTAATGTTTGAAAACCAAATGTACCAGAAAATGCTTACCACATATGAGGTCATTCAATCCAGACAAATAGAAGGAACTAAATTCCCTAGAAACATCATTGTTCTAACTATGGCTGCCTGCTACAAGTTGAACACCGCAGACAGCTGCAAATATGCCTTAAATGTGTGGGCCTCACTGAAAGAAGCTGGACATTTCCCAATGCGCCGTGCGACGACTTTTTGCGCTGCACTTGCGTTGAACCACAATCAACCTGAGATTTGTTTAGAAGTCCTAGTCAATAGTAAGAATCAAAATTACACCACAGTAAGAAATTTGAAGGCACTCGCGTTAGCGCGCATTGGCCGCCTGGACGAAGCCGTTAATTTGCTAAGAAGCGTGCTGGAAAACGAGGGAAACGTTAAACAGACATTCAATAGGGAAGTGGTGGAAGGAGTGAAAGCTGCTGTTGAAAAGTGCGGCAATGCAGAGCTCCTGCAAGAATTGCAACGGATTGAGAAGTATTTCGCTGAACAAGGACACATTTGTGAAGAGGTGAGTAAAATATTAAAGTTTGTAACTTATATAACGTCTCTAACAATTGTAATTTGCCTGCGCAGACACTGGACGCACAACTCTGCGAAGAGATCAAGCCGCCACCGTTCCTCAACAACCGATCACCCCCTCAGCGACAAGGCAATTTCCAAGACAGGTTCCCGCGGCATGGAGGCAGGCGCATGACGCAACGACCAGGACTGAGCGATATGAACTAATATAATACATGTACAATAAACGTTAGTGTTTCTTAAGGTGTCGTTTTGCGCTCTTCTTATTCTTCTTCTCGATCTGCTTGCGTTCCTTGTCCGCCATCGGCTTGTATAACTTGTAGTAACCCACGAAAACTTTAGAGAGACAAGAATTTGCGTTAAATGATCAGCGATAGTTCACAACTCAAACTCACGGAAGACCAAGACGATTGCGATTACGCAACCGATGAACTTAACGTAAGTCCACATTTGGGTCGCCACGCCGCCTTCGATTAAATTCTTCAGTTTCAGGAGCTTCGCACGTTGTTTCGAGTCCAAAGTACCTTGCCGAAGCGCTTTCAACAATTCCGCAGTGTCGCCGCCCAAGTTACCGGTAATATCGCTCAGTTGTTCAGCAAACTCGCTAACTTTATTCTGCAAAACGCGAATTGCGTCTTCTTTCGACTTAATTTCCGACGCCATGTCGCTAATTGGGATGTGAACCGTGACTGCAAGTATCGGCCGCACGTCGATCGGCATTTGACGAGTTCGATTACCTTATCGGCAGAGATAAGGCGTTTTTGGAGTGTGAAATGAACGAGAGTTGGCTGTTTGCATTTTATATTATAACGTAAGAAACAAGGATAGATTTTCTTAAATAAAAGCGATTCCCCGTAAGTGGTCGATGGCGTGTGAGCGGGTGGAACTAACGAACGACTATTTCTTCTTTTTCATTTGTTTCATCTTGCGCTTTTCCTCCCTCTTTCGCTCCTTGTCCATCAGAGATTTGTACAGTTTGTAGCCGAAGAACGCTGAAATTTAGCAATTGGCGTTAGCGTAGGTTTGGCCGAACGAAATTATCCACAATTACCAAGCACGCCGCCCACAACGGTTATTGCAAAGAGGAAAATGAACAAGTTAACAGTGCTCGAATCGGTTTTGCCGAGGTTCACGTCCATCTCGTAGGCTGCTAATGCGACTCAATGATCGCGTGCGCGCGAGCGCCGCATGCATGCGAGTTGGCGTACACGTCGGACGCCACGAGTCGTGCTGATAAGTGACAACAGCTGGTACCAATGCGTCGCTACGCGTAGGACTCACCGAAAATTAACGCGACCACCGCCAGCATCAGCCACAGCACGTAGAACGAGCCGCCACCGGCGTCGAGCATGCCGCGGTTTCTGGCCATGGCGTCGTTGATGCGTCCCGCGCCCTCGCCTGCCAGCTTGGCGAGCACGTCCGCCTTGTTCGTGAAGCCCTCCATGATCTTGGCCTTCTCCTCGTCGGGGATGTCCATCTTGGCGAGCATGTCCATCATCTGCTCCAGGCTGGGCATCTTGAAGTCGCCCATGTCCGGCGGCAGGCGAGGCATCGCGCCCTCGGCGTCCGCGTCTTGCACGCCTTGCAGCAGATCCATGCCGTCCATGTCGAAGCGTCGCGTTCGTCGCGCTGCCCGTCAATCACTGGCATGCGGCCACGCTCGTAGGCATTATGTCGGCGACGCATCGATAACCTGCTTATCGGCAAGTTAATTCGCACCGGTTGCACAAGCACCCCGGACCTGGCAAGCGTTCATGTGCGAATCTGCAAGCTTGCAGGCGTGCGTGCTTGTTAATGACACAACATTAAAATACCCGAAAGCGTGATGATTATCACCGCCGGCGCCACGAACACGCTGTTGGAGAAGCCGTGTTCGATGGGACCCTCCTGCGTGGCGCTACTCAAGTCCACCATGGTCGCAACGGTCGCAACCCTCGCGGCGAATGATGCGAGCGGTCCGGAGCGCCCACCCTTCGAGCAATCCCCGCCTTGCGCTTGCGCGGGCCGAGTTTCAAAGTGTTCGAGTGACAGCGTCGTCGATGTGCGTTTCTCGCTTCCAATCAAACCGCACAATCAAAATTTTTTCGTTTGTCATTTCTCACGTTTCGATTTACGCTGCGCCTCTGTCCGATGTTTCAGTTGCGCAGATTCTTCCACTCGCTGTTCGCCCCGAAGGTGCTTCCAGTGGCCAAAGTCATGGAGCCCAAGACGCGATACATGAAGAACGAAATGCTGGATTACGAGCCGGGCACGACCGTCAGCGTGCCGCACGAGCGCATCAAGCACCAAATATTCAAGTACATCGAGGAGATCAAGGCGAACGTGGAGCCGGTCGAGAAGAACGGCAAGGACGGGATCTACCTGGGCAGCGCCGGCACGGCGTACATGTTCTACCACCTGAGCAAAATACCAGCGCTGTCCGAACACAAGAAGCAGATGTTGCTGAGCGCGCTGGAGTACATTCAGCCGGCGCTGAAGGTGTGCGCGGCGGAGCTGAATCCCTGCGACGTGCCCGCCTTCATGCTGGGCAATTGCGGCGTGTACGCCGTGGCGTCCGCCGTTTTCGCCGCGCTCGGCAACGAGAAGGAGTGCCTCAAGTTTCGCGAAATGTACAACGAGGCGGCGGCGACGTGCAAGGACATGTTCTTCCTGCAACCGGGCTCCGACGAGCTGTTCGTCGGCCGCGCCGGCTACCTCTGCGGGGCGCTGTGGATGGCCAAGCAGACGGGCATGCCCTTCAAGACGGAGGACATTTTCGACGTCTGTCGAGTGATCATAGCATCCGGACGCTATTACGCCAACACGATGCACAGTCCCACGCCCCTGATGTACGCCTACTACAACGTCGAGTACATCGGCGCTGGGCACGGCATCTGCGGCATCCTGCAGATGCTGCTCACCGTGCCGGGCTACCTGGCGTCCAACCCGAACGACGCCAACGACGTTCAGCTCACCGCCAGCTACGTGATGTCGCTGCAGGACAAAGACGGCAACTTCCCCGCCGCCACGGACGACGCGAGACACCAGACGAACGATTTGGTGCATTGGTGCCATGGCGCCGGCGGCGTCGTGCACCTGCTGGCCAAGGCGTATTTGGTCTACCAGGACGGGAAGTACCTCGAGGCGTGCCGAAGAGTCGCCGAACTCGTGTGGGAAAAAGGGTTGCTGAAGAAGGGGCCCGGGTTGTGCCACGGGATCGCGGGGAATGCTTACGTGTTCCTACTCCTTTACCGCTTGACCGACGAAGATATGTACTTGCATCGGGCGATAGAGTTTTCCGCTTTTCTCGAGAATCCCTGCTTCAAAAACAATTCGCGCGTGCCGGATAACCCGTTCAGCCTGTTCGAGGGCACTGCGGGCACGGTGTGCTTTTTGGGAGACTTGCTGGAGCCGAAGCAAGCCGCGTTCCCGTTCTGCGACGTATTCTAATGTATTCACTGAGTTCACTTTGAAAAATAGAAGGAGTCTGCATTCGTTCGCACTTGGAGTTCACGGTTTTTGAATGTTTTCGACTATCGAAACTACACCAGCGCCGCGCCGCGTCGACGAATTGCCGCGCACTCTGTTAGGTTAAGACATTGCGCGGCGAGCGCGGTTTCGCGCCAATTCAAACCAAAAACTGCAAAAACTCCTCGCGCAGCATATTTCATTTCCATGCGCTCGTTTTAATTTTTAAGCGTTTTTAATATGGACGCAACTAGTATTAATCGGGACAGTGGTACGCCGCGACGCGTGAAAGTCAATTTAAACGAATCGTTCAACGCTTCGATCAACTCGCCCTGCGATAAAAACATTCTCAACTACTCGATTGTGGAGAGCAACGTCGACGAAGACAATATCAAATTAAAATTAAAATTGTCGAGAACGTCGCAACAACCGAAGGTGCTTTTGGAGCCGCTCAATCCGAATGTGATCGAGCACATGCACAATATGCAAAACAAAATGGACTGGGTCGGCTATGGTTTCGAGGAGGTCTTGACTCACGAGCAAGGGGAAAATCAACAACCCAAACCATCCAGGAGAAGCACACGACCTTCCAAGCCAGTTATTAAAAATGAGTTATTGATCGATGAAAGCAACTTGAGGAGGTCATCAAGGGTCAGTTCAAGGATCTCGTACACTGAGCATATTATATATTCTCCACGAAAATCTCAGCTGAGATCGAAAGGAGATGATGAATCATTACAAACTACACCAACCAAAAAGCCTAATAAGGGCACAGGACTAGCAGACATTGATCTGAACTCGCCCAGCAAACTTGGCTTTGAGAAAGTTTCGATATCTACCCCATCCAAGAGAAACACCAAACGGCAACTTGTTGCTGCAAAGAAGAATGAACAGGTGCCATCCAAAGAGGCCCCTGTGAGAAGAATGTCTACTAGAAAATCCAAGATAGTTGACACTGCAGTGTTTTATGATGAGCTGGAAGAGCTGCTTGCTCCTATCATAGACATTAAATTTAGTGATTTGTCGACATCAAAGCCTGCAACACCTAAGAAGACCATGAATAAAGTGGCGACTGTACCAAAAACTCCTTCCAGTCAAATGAAGTTGATTAGGAATGGAGATATTACGCCAACAATGCACAACAGGTTCAAGAAAGTTGTTGCTGCTGACACACCACTGAATATTGTGAAGGAAAAGCTGCATGTGTCGTACATTCCAAAAGCTCTGCCTTGCAGAGAAAAGGAATATGCTGATATTTACAACTTCGTGGAAGGAAAGCTTATGGACGGATGTGGAGGGTAATTAATTAAACAGGCTTCCGAATTCTGGAATTTCACTGAACTCTGCTTATTTAACAGGTGCATGTACATATCTGGAGTGCCAGGAACTGGAAAGACGGCGACCGTCTCCGAGGTGATTCGCCAACTTCAAGCAGCCGCGAAGAAGAGACAAGTACCAGACTTCATTTACGTGAGCATCAACGGCATGCGCTTGACGGAACCCCGACAAGCGTACGTGGAGATCTTGAAACAATTGACGGGGAAAACGCACGGATGGGAGCAGGCGCACAGCACGCTCGAGGGAAGATTTACAAAGGCAAAGAGCAAAAAGGAGGCGCCCATTGTTTTGCTCGTGGACGAGCTGGACATCTTGTGCACGAGGCGGCAGGACGTTGTTTACAATCTTTTGGATTGGCCGACCAAGGCCAAGTCGCAGTTAATAGTGATCACCATTGCGAACACCATGGATTTGCCCGAGCGGCTGCTGATGGGCCGGGTGACCAGTCGGTTGGGCCTCACCCGGCTAACTTTCCAGGCGTACACGCACAAACAGCTGCAAGAGATCGTGATGAAGAGGCTGATGGGCACCGACGCGTTTAACCCGGACGCGGTGCAACTCGTCTCGCGCAAAGTCGCGTCCGTCTCGGGCGACGCTCGTCGGGCGTTGGACATTTGCCGTCGATCCGCTGAGATTGCCGAGCTGGAAGGCGAGCACGTTTTGGTCTCCATGCAGCATGTGGACGAAGCGCTGAACTCGATGATAACTCAGCCCAAAGTGCGTGCGATTAAGCGTTGTTCCCGACTGGAGCAGCTCGTTTTGCAGGCGATCGCCGCAGAAGTCGAGCGCACTGGCGTGGACGAAACTACGTTTTCGGATGTTTACACGATGCTGAGTTCTGTCGCGGGGATCGATGGGTTTCGAATGGTTTCGGTTACATTGGCCTTGTCTGCCGTGCGATATTTGGCTGCTTGTCGCTTATTGCTGACCGACTTGAAGTCCGCGGACTTGCATCAGCGAATCATATTGAATGTGAGCGCGGACGATATTTATTATGCGCTTCGGAGGGATTAGTATTTTATACATTGAGTCATTGCAAGCAACAAACTTTATAATACAATTTTATATTCGACAAACCTCCTTGTTTTGCGTGTTCGCCCGTACATGAGATTTGAACGTTGTGATGCAGGGCCCTCTAGTAGGCGAATTTTAAATCGTGGCCCAGAGCATTTCTCGCTCTCCCTTCATCCGCTCTGGCGCCGGGAGTAGGATTGCGACGCCGAGCGGCCGAGCCTTGCGATCGGCGTCTACGTCCTGTGGCAACTGCGCCAATCAGGAGCTCTCCTGCGTGACGCATCGCAGCTGCGCAGTTAGGTAATGACGTCCAGCCAGCTGTCATTCTGACAGCGCTCGTTGTTCTGCTCTCGCGACCCGCGCGACTCCAAGTGCGCTCCAGGCTCTAGGCGACGACGAAACGCAGCAGGCGACGCAAGCAACTCTGCTCGAATCCGACGTACGCACCGTCAGCGCATTTGCGGGCGCATCGAAGCGATCACTGGCGCGCACGTAAGGCAAGATGTCCTACGCCTACCTCTTCAAGTACATCATCATCGGCGACACAGGTGCGTACCATTCGAAGGGCGACGCGGGCGATCAATCCGAGTCGCCGTGAGCGAAATGTCATGCCAGCAGCCTAGCGACGAGTAACCTTTGTCGGGCTGAATCATTGTTGATTGCTTTGTTGTTGCTGCCCATCGGTGCGGGAGAATGCCAGCAACCCTCCGCTCTTTGTTATCGCGTCGCCCGTTATCGCCAGCCGCGCTGTTCTCTTCGCGTGTAAACAGCTAGCCGCTAATCGTTCCGTTGTGGTCCCCGCAGGCGTGGGCAAGTCATGCCTGCTGCTGCAGTTCACCGACAAGCGGTTTCAGCCGGTGCACGACCTCACCATCGGCGTGGAGTTCGGCGCTCGGATGATCACCATCGACGGCAAGCAGATCAAGCTGCAAATATGGGACACCGCCGGCCAGGAGGCGTTCCGCTCCATCACTCGCTCATACTACCGCGGCGCCGCAGGCGCGCTGCTCGTCTACGACATCACCCGCAGGGAGACGTTCAGCCATCTGACCACCTGGCTGGAGGACGCGCGACAACATTCCAACTCGAACATGGTGATCATGCTGATCGGTAACAAGAGCGACCTGGAAAGCAGGCGCGAGGTGAAGAAGGAAGAGGGCGAGGCGTTCGCGCGCGAGCACGGCTTGGTCTTCATGGAGACGTCGGCCAAGACCGCCGCGAACGTCGAGGAGGCGTTCATCAACACAGCCAAAGAGATCTACGAAAAGATACAGGAGGGCGTGTTCGACATCAACAATGAGGTATGTTATGCTGCGCCAGTGGCGCGCGCTACTCGCACTGATGTGACGCTCAATTTCCAGGCGAACGGCATTAAAATCGGCCCGCAGCACTCCCCCACGAATCCCTCGCTGCCCGGCGCAGGCGGCAAAGACGGCTCGCAGGGTGGCGGCTGTTGTTAGATGCACTGCTGCCCACCATCGAACCAACAGATACATAAAACTGAGAGGAAAACGTTCTGGAATGGGAAAACTAATTTATCTTATAATCAACTACTTACGTCTTAAGTCAGGCCCGCTTTTGAACAAAACCAAAAACGGACGCTCTATGCTAATGTCTAAATTCGTCATCCGTGTAATTTATTACGATTAGGACAGGTTAATCCCGTGGAGTTAGGTTTTTACTATGATTATGATTGCGAATGAACGATTATTGTGATTTTACTTCTTATTTGTTTTCTACCAGCGCCGCAAATGATGTTTGTGTTACTGTATATTTATCTATGTTTTTACGTTACTTTCGGTTGCAAGACAAATGCGAATCGCTTTGTCGGGACGCGTTGCTACGCGCTCGCGATACGTTTCCGAAAACTTAGTTTATTAGTGTGTGTCATGAAAACAAAGGACATAATTATACATTGTGTAATCAAATTGTATTTGAAAATAAATATAACTTTGTAAACTCGAATCCGGCGGAATGCTGCAGGCGCGGGCCGCGCGTCCGGGGTTGTTTCGCGTGTCGCAAGCCGGCATGACGTTCATCGCGCGCGAGGTATGCAACCCGCCGGGCCGCAAAGCCGGCGGTCAATCGTGCACGAGCGCGCGCGTTCGTCGGTTCACGCAGCGCGCATATCCTGTTAACATGGACGACAGCACGGTGCTTGTGGCGCAGCAACAATTGAAGCCGATTAAGATCCTAAAATGGAAAGTGCAAGCCGGCTGCATGGTGTCGGTCGGTAGCGTCATCCTCCTGTACGAGTTTGATGGCGCCCAGGCGGCCGAACGGCGCCGGATGAAGTCGTCCCAGGCCGGAATCGTCTTCGAGCTGGCCGCACCGGAAGGAGCCATCGTCCCGGTGGGGTGAGTGTGTGCGTGCGCGCGAAATTCGAACGGGCGTGCGCTGCGAGTACGCGGTGCGCTAACAACAAGACGCGATTCGTTTGTTTAGGGAGCCATTGCTACGATTGCGGAGATGCATGCATCCGACGGTGATGAACGACATGTGCGCCGACTGCGGGGCGGATTTGCGCAAAGAGGAGGCGAGCCAGACGGCGTCGGCTTCAGTTCCTATGGTACATTCCATTCCAGAGTTGAAAGTCAGCGAAGAAGTGAGTAAACTAGCTAAACTAGCTAAACGGCCCGTTCGAGCCGCATATTGACGTGTTTTGCGTGGCGCAGGTCGCACGAAAGTTGGGGCAAGCAGACACCGAGCGTTTGATACGCGACCGCAAGCTCGTGCTGCTCGTGGACCTGGATCAGACGTTAATTCACACAACGAACGACAACATACCGGCGAACATTAAAGACGTGTATCATTTCCAATTGTACGGCCCACCGTCGCCGTGGTATCACACGCGGCTGCGGCCCGGCACGCACAGCTTCTTGAGCAATATCTCGCAGTTGTTCGAATTGCACATCTGCACGTTTGGGGCGCGCAACTACGCGCACATGATCGCGACGCTCCTGGACAACGATCAGACTTACTTTGCCAACCGGATCCTCTCGCGGGACGAATGCTTCGATCCGACAAGCAAGAAAGCCAATTTGAAGTAAGCGTCGTTTTGACAATTCGCTGCCGTCATTTGCAGCCACAATTATCGTTGTGCTTTCTGTCACAGAGCCCTGTTTCCGTGCGGCGACAACATGGTGTGCATCATCGACGACCGAGAAGACGTGTGGAACCACGCGTCGAACCTTATCCACGTCAAACCCTACCACTTCTTCCAGCACACGGGAGACATTAACGCGCCGCCCGGCCTGGACAAGCCCGAGTGCGACAACAAAGACGGCGTAGATCTCAGTAAACTCGCCGAGACCCAGTTGAACGGGAAGAACGAGCACGGCGCAGGCGAGGAAAGGCCCAATGGCGTCGTCAAAAGCAGCGCGAAGGAAGAACCTGTACTTAACACCACGAACGGCGAGTGCACGAGTGAAAAGGTTGCAGGAGCAGGTGAAACGTGCAAAGAGGAGGAGGCCACGGAGACGAAGACTGGACAAACGCCCGAAACTAAAACTGACGATGGAATGGCCGACAACGTCGAAGGAACCCCAGCAGCACCAGAAAAAGTACAAACCGAAGCAGAAGATGCCGCAGAAACGCGATCGGAAGCGAGCAAAGCAGGCGAGCCGACACCTGTCGATGCACCAAAAAAGGACGCCGACCCCGTCAACAAGTATGGCACGCAGAAGGAAAAGCAGGAAAAAGACGACCTGATTGTAATCGAAGACCCAGACGATTATCTCCTGTACTTAGAAGACGTCCTCAAGCTGGTTCACCAGCGTTTCTACGAGGCGTACGACAAGCTGGAAGCGGGGCAAGTCCCCGACTTGAAAGTCGTCATTCCGGCGGTGCGCAGCGAGATTCTGCGCGATTGCCGCCTAGTTTTCAGCGGATTGGTGGCGAATCACATCAAATTGGAGCAGAGCAGGGCGTATCAGCTGGCGTGCAGCTTGGGGGCTGTGGTGACGCAGGACATCGGCGACGACACGACACACCTGGTCGCCGTGCGTCCCGGCACGGCGAAAGTGAACGCCGGCCGGCGGCGCAAAAACCTCAAAATCGTGACGCCCGATTGGCTGTGGGCGTGCGCCGAGCGCTGGGAGCGAATCGAGGAGGCGATTTTTCCCTTGAGCAGCAAGGGCTCGCGGAATCGACATCCGCCGCCGCACTGCAGCTCGCCCGAGCACGTGCCCAGCTACCCCACGCACGAGCAGCCCGCCGCGCGGAAGCGCACGCCCAGCGGACGCTTCATGGACACGATCAACCCGCTCATGTCGTTCTCGCAGGACGACATTGCCGACATGGACAAGGAGGTCGAGGACATGCTGGACGACGAGGACGACGAGTCGGAGAGCGACAACGCCAATGACGGCGACAACGAGGGCGAGAACGAGACTGACGGCGAGGTGCGCGCGACGGCGACGGACAGCCAGCTGCCCGCGATCCGAGACGAGGACTCCTCGTCGTCGGCGGAGTCGCTGAGCGAGGAGACGCCCAGAGGGCACAAGCGCGCTCGCGACGGCGACTCGCCGGAGGAGGTGGGCGACGAGGTTTCCTTGGATGCGGACGTCGACGGCGAGTCGACGATCGACGACTGCCCGAGCGCCAAGTTCCGCCGCGGGGAGGCGCTGCCCAGCGACCTGGATGTCGGGCAGGAGACCAATAGCGACGACCTGCAGGACGAGGCGGACGACGGCGAGTGGAACATGATGGGGGCGGCGCTCGAGCGCGAGTTCCTCTCCAACAACTAGGGGCGCATCTTGATTATTTATTCCAAATAGTTGCGTTGCGTCGTCCGCGCACGTCGACCGCGAATGTTTCGTTAAATAATTTTCCAAAGTAAGCTCGACGCGTCCGCACGGTTTACTGTAGCGCAGTATTACTAATTATTTCTACAGACAGTTGCGATTGTGTCGTCAATGTTTTGTTACTCGGCTCGGCTGCACGTTTTAATCCAGTGGGCGTCTTTCTATTTATTATTTTGACTTGTACAATGATGGGCTGTTACGAAATGAACAAATGAATAAAGAATTGAACGTTAAGATGGGGCCGCCCGCTCCAGGCCGATGCCTTCGCACTCGATGATGCTGTACTCGCTGTAGTCCCGTATCGCGAATTTCGCTGCGGTGAAGAGCTGGACGACGTGAATCGCAGTTCTGGTGTGCATCGTGACGTTCCCGACTTTTATTCTCGACTTGCCTTTAGCCAGTGCCATGAAGACGATCAATTGGTCTTGACTGTGGTCGTCGACGCACACTCGCCGCCTCAAGGATTCGGCCAGCTCCTCCGCGGCGCGTTTTCCGGCGTCGCGCGGCGCCTCGTTGCGCTTTTTTAGGGACGATCCGCCCAAGTAGCAACCTGCGCTCGTTTCCGCTACTAGGATAATGCCTGCGCAGTCACCGATGGGCGCAATCTTCTTGTCCTCGTGGTAAACTTCGATGTCAACGTTTGCGTGAAACGTTTGGAGGGGATCTCTTGCCGCCGCGGCCATTTCTTCAGCCTCTTGTATCTGCGATCTCCCAGCCGAGAAACACCAACCGTAAATTGCCGCTATCTCGCCCATTTCCTCCAAATTGACCGGCGCCAAGTGTTTTATAGGATTCACGTCGACTCGGATACTGCCGCCGCCGCGTGGAAAGTATCCGCGTTTGATTAGATCGAAGTCAAAACTGGCGCCCGTTTTTTCCAAGTTTGGCCTAAACACTTCTGTGATGTACTCAATTTGAGGGGCCATGTCAGCATTGGTGCCCCCTTCGAGTCTCAAGTTGACCGCGTCTGGGGCAAACAGACAGCAAGGCAAGGCAACCTGAAGCAATAGAGAAACGCTGCCCGCTGTCTTAACAACTGAATCGAAACTACCTGACTGCAGTTGATTTGGATAAAACTCTATTTCTGTTGAGCCCTTCCTATCACCTCTGACTTTGGCCATGGTCAATTTCTGTATTAATTCAAAGCCCTTCAAATGCTGTTCCATTAGGCCGGGCTTTTCCCGACCGGCGCGAATGTTGCGGATTCGTATCGGGGTTTTTGTGAGCGCACTCAGAGCGAGCGAAATGCGAAGTATTTGCCCTCCCTTAAATCACAATCAACACGTAGGCAATGCAATACGGAAACACTTAATAGTTACCCCCTCAAGAACAGAGCCGTCAATGTCGAGTACGGCGTCGCCCATTTTAAAAATATCCTTCTTTAGATCAATTTGTATCTTCTGCAATCTCCGGTAACTTTCGTAAGCCTGTTGGAATTTAAGGTTATGTGCGATCAAAGAGGATTGTTTATTCAGTCTTGCAATATTGAGCAAGATGTTTATCACTAGGCACAGATATCTCATCGATATGCGGATAGAGATGTTTGAATATTTAGAACAAAACATGGGCGACGATGGAGACGCGCAATATCAACAACAGCCTCTACGGTGCATAAACCCGACGCACTCTTCGTACAATAGACATCTGGCTTTTAAAATGTTGACTCGATCCTGTGCAGCGCGTGACGAGAGAGCGAATTTGGTTGTTTTGGTTTGTGATAGACATTCACAACATTTTCAAATTTCAACCAACAGTTTGGGTATCGCAGACATGGCGGCGCATGCTATAACAAAGCTATGCGTAATTCGTTTCGCCCCTCCACTCGAATACGACGCGCAAAATGTTAGATTTATAGTGAAAAATCGTTCGTTTGGGCATCGTTAGAAATGATATGAGCCATTTTAATGTTGGTGTGTGCATACTGGCGCGGCGCGGAAGGCAATTCTGGCGCTCGCAAAAGAAAACTCGCGTAAAGTTTGAATCGAATAGCGAGTCGATGCCGTGAAGACAGTATGGTGGGGATGGGCCATGACGTCACTTCCCTCTCGCGACGCTAGCGTCCCAAGCGCGGTGCCGGCTCGACGAATCACGGCGCATTCCGCACGCGACGCTTGCGCGTTGAATTTCGGCGTCCATCCTGCGTTCGCCATTGTGGCCGTGCGCGTCGGTATTATTGTTTGAGAAACGCTTAAAAGTGTGCACGAGTTCCCTCGGCGTGTTTGGCGTCCTCTACCTCTCGGCGTTTGCGGCAAATTCAATTTCGCGCTGTCGGCAATGGGCGACTACCAAGTGTCGAGCGTGCAGCAGGACGCGCTGGGCGCCGTCCAGCTCGAGCTGGGCAACCCGAACGCGCTGGCCCTTCGCCGGCCGTTCGATCCGCTCGCGCACGATCTCGAAGCGACGTTCCGCCTGACGCGCTTCGCCGATTTGAAAGGACGCGGCTGCAAGGTGCCGCAAGAGGTGCTGAATCAGCTCGTCGAAGGGCTGCAGCAAGACTACAACAACACCGGCGATGAACACTCGCACTTCATGCATATGGCGATACCGCGCATCGGCATCGGCTTGGATTGTTCGGTAAGCATTCGCGTACGGGCGCTTTGCGTATAACCTCTCCGAGCTGTTGTTTATCGTTTGCTCTTCGCCCGGCAACAGGTTACGCCGCTGCGTCACGGCGGGCTGTGTCTCGTCCAGACCACGGACTTCTTCTATCCCTTGGTGGACGACCCGTACATGATGGGCAAGATCGCGTGCGCCAACGTCCTCAGCGACTTGTACGCCATGGGCGTCACCGAGTGCGACAACATGCTGATGCTCCTCGGGGTCAGCACCAAGATGACCGAGAAGGAGCGCGACGTCGTCATCCCGCTCATAATGCGCGGCTTCAAAGATTCGGCGCTCGAAGCCGGCACGACCGTGACCGGCGGCCAGACAGTCGTCAACCCCTGGTGCACGATCGGCGGCGTGGCGACGACCGTCTGCCAGCCGAACGAGTACATCGTGCCGGACAACGCGGTCGTCGGCGACGTGCTGGTGCTGACCAAGCCGCTCGGCACGCAGGTCGCCGTCAACGCGCATCAGTGGCTCGACCAGCCCGAGCGCTGGAACCGCATCAAGCTGGTCGTCAGCGAGGAGGACGTGCGCAAGGCGTACCACCGCGCGATGGACTCGATGGCGCGCCTCAACCGCATCGCGTCGCGACTCATGCACAAATACAACGCGCACGGCGCCACCGACATCACCGGCTTCGGCCTGCTCGGCCACGCGCAGACGCTCGCCTCGCACCAGAAGAACGAAGTCTCCTTCGTCATCCACAACTTGCCGGTGATCGCGAAGATGGCCGCGGTCGCCAAGGCGTGCGGCAACATGTTCCAGCTGCTGCAGGGACACTCGGCGGAGACGTCCGGCGGACTGCTCATCTGCTTGCCGCGCGAGCAGGCCGCCGCGTATTGCAAGGACATCGAGAAGCAGGAGGGCTATCAGGCGTGGATCATCGGCATCGTCGAGAAGGGCAACCGCTCGGCGCGCATCATCGACAAGCCGCGAGTCATCGAGGTGCCCGCCAAAGAGTAGGCCGCGCGCCGCAACGCAAGTCGAAATTGAAAGGGCCGAGAAAATTCCAAGCCGATGGTCGCAGCGACGACGATCGCCGATTATTTTTATAAATTATGTATGTTCCGATGCTGGCTTGGGCCGCGTCCGAATGATTTCTCAGCGGCATTAATAACGACGTGTTGATTGTAGCTGAACTTAGATTAAGGTAACGATAGCGCTCTAAACGACGACTACTCCTTTAAGATACAAGACTCCGGTTCGTTTCGAAAGTTTAACCGCACACTAACGACGATATATTTTCGCCCGCCATGTAGAGTGCAGAGTGCGCCGGTATTGTTCTGCAAATTGTACAAAAATATAATTTACGTATTCAAATCAAATTTATTTCGCCCTGGGTTTCGACTTCTTGAACTTCTTGGAGCCCAGCTTCTTCTTGAACGCGCTTTGCTTCTTATGATAAGTGCTGACCTTCCGCTTGACGATTTTCTTCAAGTCTCGACGAGTCTGCGAGAAGTCGCCGTCGTCTTCAGTGGCGTGCATTCGTTTCACGAAATCGACGCCCTCCTGAAGGCGATAGTCGTCTTTGCGGAAGAAGAATGTGTCTGCCAAAAGTCCCCCGCGTCGATAAGCAGCGGCGCCGCTCCCTTGGTTGCTCGGCTGGTTTACCTGCTTTTCAGGCTCATCCTCGCCGTCCGATGAATCGTATCTGAATGGGTTTTCGCCGTTAGCGGCCGTTTTCCGTATAGGCTTGCTTCCTTTCTCTGCATTGACGACAACTTCGTCTTTCACGGGGTCTTCATCTTGCGGTCGTCCGAATGCTTGCAGCAGGCTGAAAGTCTCGCCGCCGCCGCTCTGTTGGAACGGAATCTTATCGCTGACTTGATAGAAAGTATCCGCGGATACCACCGGCAACGTATCCGCGTCTTCATGCTCGCGTTTCTCGTCCTTCCGCTTATCTTTCTTCTTCGTCTTCGATGTTTTCTCCGCGTGCATCTCGTATTTGGCATGTTCGGGTTGGTTGGGGTCAAATCTAGTCATCGTTTTGCGCGAAAAATCGTTCTGCGACTGCATCGGTTTCTTCAGCACCTCGCCCAAGACTTGCATTAACATTTCGCGTTCCTTTTCAGGATCGGCATCTGTCTTTTCTTCTGGCTGCTCGTCTTCGCTGTTCTCGTTCTCAGCGAAGCGCGCGTCCATTTTGAAACGATCGTCCTTATTGAAACGCGTTTGCAATTCGAATAGCTTCTTGCCCTTTTTCCCTTCGTATTCTTCGCGGATTTTAAAGTTGGGTTCCTCGACATCGCCGTCTTCTTCATCGCCAGCCTCAAACAACGACAACTTCGGTTGTTTTTGAGCGTCGCCTTCTTCGGGAGCGACTTCCTCACCGTTATCTTCGTTATCGTCAAAAATAATCTTCTTGTTGTTTGCTCCGTCCTAAAATTATATAAATTACGACGTAAACGACGTGCACTGCATCACTAAAAAACTTACGATATTTGTCAACGCAGATTTAATTAAGGATTTCTGCTGCATATAACCTTGCTTCATCTGGAGCATGGAATTAATCCTCTTCTGGTCAGCCTTTTCCCTATGTGGGTCTTTACTTTTCTTCTTCATTTCAGTTGGCACGTGTATCGGTGCCAGCCCAGCTCCTTCAATCTTCTTGCTGATCTTCTTAAATTTATTATTCTTAACAACCAAGTCAGGATCAACACAAGTGTCCATTTCAATATTGCTACATTTTTCACGTTTTGCAACGTTTAACTCTTCTTTGTCAATCTTTGTCTTCTTTTTCACAACTGCCACTTCAGCTTCTTCATGAATATCAAATATCTTTTTATTTTTGCCAATTTTCTTATCCAACTTGTCCACTTTAGGGATGTCCACTGTTGGTTTCTTTGCGTCTAGTCCCTTTTCTTGCATTTGTGCATCTTCTCTTTCCTTCTTCAGTCTTTCGAGGAATGATTCCTTGGCAAGTTGCACTTCCACATAATTTCCTTGCCATTTCTTCTTCGAAAACTCGTCAAAACCTAAACATAATAGGTCTAAACACGTTTCTCTCAATGGGAGTTATAACTTACATTGTTGTAACAAATTGGGAGTTGTGTTAATATTAATAAATGCGTAGGTGTGCGAATAGTTTCTAGCAGTTAGATCTTTTCTAGTTTTGATTTCGATAGATGTTATATCGCCAAACTTAAAGAACCGTTGACGCACATCATCTTCAGATAAGTTTTCCGGTAAGTTGGGCACAAATACGCGTTTGGATTCAGCGTGCATTGCGCTTGTTCAACAAAATGAAACGAATAAATTTACCAAACAAACACCACTCTAACATGTGCTGAATCTGAGGTTAGGAACTTGTCTGGTTCTCTGTGGGTCAGCTGAGGGGCATGTTTCTGTTCGTTAACAGATGGCGCGTCTTATTAGTTTTTGGAGATTAATAATAGTTTTCTTGCTTGCACCGAAAACAAGAGTGGCGTACATAAAAGTTCCCAATTTACAATCTTGACATTCACTTTCTGTTAACTTTCACTCTCTAACGGGGCAGTTTACGCTCTACTAATAATGTCAGTCACGACAACGTTATTTAGTAACTTGGATGACTCGATTCTTTTCCCAGCTTGGCATTTGAACCATTTATACGTGAATGGAGTTGGTCTCGATTCGTATTCATGCTCGACAAGAAGTGTCATTTGTTCAAGGTATTAAAAAGTAATAAGCCTTGAAATTTGTCTGCACGAAATGGAAGTCGCCCAAATCGCCAGATTCGCCAATCGGCGCGCCGCGTTTCGCCGGCCGAGCAAAAACTCGTCCGACACTCGCCCCGCTCGCCCAGTCTGGCAGAGTCGGCAGAGTCGACCAAGCGGGGCCGGTCGCGCCAGTTGCGCCAGTTGTCAGTCCTGCAGCCCGCTGGCCGTTAGTCACTCTCGCGGGCGCGGGCAGGTAGGACGCGTCTGCGTCGCCTCGCTGCATCGCAACCTTTGAAGACTTGGCCGACGTCGCGTCAATCGGCCACAGTGGCGACGCGGCCCCAAGATCGTCCCGTCGAGCATCGCGACGCGTCATGTGAAACGCGCTCTTTTGTGCCATTCATCCACGAGGCGACCGGCCCATCCGGCAGCGAGCGCGATGCTTATCCCACCGCACTAGATCACAAGGTTAGTCGGGCTAGTCGAAAATAAATGAGCGTGCGAGCTGCGTTGCGTGTCGCGCCGCCCCCGCGCGCGTTATACTAATCACGCATCCCAGTGTCGACTTATGAATTATTCGCGTTGGCCAGGTTTCTAATAAAAGCGCCCTTCGCAATTCAGGAGCCGCCTCCACCGCTCCGACCACCTCGGGCGGACAGCGACCCTTCCACGGGGTGAGACTCGACCAGGATGCTGGACCGACGGATGACCAACGGAAGGCTGAAAAAGTCTATCCTGGCCATCATCGTCGTCACGTTCCTCGTCGGCTTCATATACAACACTGCGTCGCCGAGAAAATATGCGGAATCGGCCAACGATTATGGTGCGTATCACGTTCGACTATCTGCGAAACAACTGTTGGTTCTTTGATCCAAGGGTCCGTGGAAGGCTGGGAGTACAACACGTCGCGAGATGCCAGCCTGTACATGGACAACTCGAGCAGCATCCTTAAGCCGGCGCATTTCTGCGAGTCGCCGGTGTTCCTGCGCGTGCTCGTGTCGTCTGCCCCGCCGAATCTACAAAACCGCATAGCGATACGGGAGACGTGGGGCTCGCAGCACAACGTCTCGGGCATGAGCGTCAAAGTCTACTTCCTCTTGGGCGATTCCACGAACGCGTCGACGCAGGCGGACATTCTGAAAGAGCACCAGGTGTACAACGACATCATTCAAGAGCGATTCGTCGATTCGTACAACAACTTGACGCTGAAAAGCATCGCAATGCTGAAGACGGTGTCCACGTTCTGCATGTCCACCACGACGTTCGTCATGAAAACCGACGACGACATGTTCCTAAACATGCGCCCGCTGCTCGCCATGCTCAACGCCACCAGCACGAGCAACCTGATGGTGGGCAGTCTCATTTGCGGCGCGAAGCCAATCAAGGATGTCAACAACAAATGGTATTTGCTTTTTAAGTCCAATGTCATCATAACGAATTCCAGCGATAATGCGCTTGAACACGCGACGCTTTGTTTTGCGTAGGTACACGCCGTCGTATATGTACCGCGATCGAATCTATCCGAACTATTTGTCGGGCACCGGCTACGTGATGTCCGTCGACGTGGCGCCCAAGCTATACGAGGCAGCTCTCGTCACTCCGATCTTCCACCTCGAGGACATATACATCACCGGTGAGTGCCCGCGCAGTTTCGGCGAGACGATCTCAAGCTGCGCTTTTCAGGCATGCTGTCGAAAGTGATCAACGTGCGGCCGCGCAACAACGGCGGATTCACGTTCCAAAAGCGGAAGTTCGACCCGTGCGTGTTCAAAACGGCGTTCACCTCGCACCGCTTGTCGCCGTCCGAAATCCACGATCAATTCCTGCTGCTCGAGACGATGGATCTGGCGCGAGAGTGCAAAATACAAGAGGAGCTCGCGGCGCGCTCCCTGAACAATCTCTTGGGCATTTTCACGATAACAAAGAGTAAGCCAAAGAAAAAGAAAGTCGTTTGTTATTAGAACTTATCTCTAATTCTCTTCACTCTTTACGACGTACCTCGTACTTACTAATCGTTTAACGTTTTCTGATTTAACGCCATGACGGACGCGCGGGAGAAACACTTCGCATAATTTTGTCTGAATGTTTTAGAATGTGATTAATTTAGCGTGTGATAAGCGTGATGAAGTAATCGAAGCGCACGAGGACGCCGAACGCCACCAAAAAGAGGGCATAAGCGTTGAAATACTTGTTGATTAATTAATTGCCAATGCTAATGTTTGTACATAAGATATATAATTAACTACGATGACAAACAAATAGTGATATAATGATAAGATAGAGTATTTTCAACCAAAGCGCAGCCGGCGGACGAGCGGAGCAAGTTATGAATTACATAAACACCAATTGCATTACTAAGGCGAGAGTTAGGCAGGAGACGTCAGGTAATGTTCGAGGGTGTCGTGAACACGCGCCGTTTACTTTTATACCTGCGAGCGCACTATCCATCGCTCGCAATCGTGTGCGAATAATCAAAATCGCTTGTTAAGCAGGAAACTAGCATTCGAGACTAACGAACACTGTTGAACTTAAAGAAATATTTACCTTAACGTAATTAACGAACGATTAACCTTTGCGTAGAGCCAACGTGCGGAAAGTTCAATTGTTACTTCGACACTCGTTCGATTCGAGCGCAAACTCAATAGTGTCAAGCGTGTGCTTCCCTTAGCGTTTTCAAATCAAACTAAATTTAAACTTGAACTACGACTGACGATGTAAACTCGATAAGTATTAGGAGCGTAGACTTGCAAAGAGCGCGCGCCCTGTTAGGACGGGGCCGCGATTTCCATGTACATTTTATCATTCCTGCCTACGGACGGTCGCCGCACTGTGCCGATCGATGACGTGTACCTTTACTAACCGAAATACCATTTTAACAATTACTGATGTACGCATGTTTGGCAGCTTGGGAAGAGGGGCCGTTTCAAATTTGTCATGTTTTAGGATTTGGCCGACAAATCTGTGTAGACGAACGGTGACCTACGCTTAAATCCACTTATTTAATGTGCTCGCTGTTTGTTAGCGTTGCGTGCAGTGATCTCGGAGTATATTCATGAACTGATCGCGGAGGACGAGTGAACAGGGAGATAAATTATTTTGCTACGAATTATCGGTGTTTGAGCAATGCGAAACTAGGCGCGCCACGTCGTTTCAGTTTCCAGGATATTCGAATTATGTACATATTCCTAACGAATAAATTTTGTAGCAGACCTCAGTCGATGCGAACTTTGATTGCATGTAGATTTACAGCGAAGATTTACAAAATTCAACTGTGCATTAACTAAATACGGAGATCTTCCATACTGGTGCTGATATTCTCTACTTGCTTATGCTGATACTTCTTCTTTTTTATTTTACCCACGGCGTCGATGTCCAAGTCGGTTGTCTCTTTTGAGCGGCGCTTCTTCTTTTTCTTCTTCGCGTCGACGATCTGCTCATCGGCCTGCTCGGTTTCCTCCACCTCGACGATCGTCGCCTGTTTCGACTTCGACTTCTTGTGTTTCTTTTTCTTTTGCATTTCCGAGAAGACCTCTTGATCGCATGTAGGGCTCTTCACCTCGCAGTCTTCTTCGATCCCTTCGTCGGTGGTCACGGGCTCGTCGCCGTTGTCGTCCGAGAGCGTTCTGTATTGAACGTCGACAGTCTCGCCCGCCGCGTTCGAGCCGGGCGTGCCTTTGTCGTCGGGTTCTTGAACGACGTATTCCAGGACGGTCTCGCTGAACGACACGGACTTGTTACGTTTCTTCTTTTTCTTTCGTTTAGCCTCTGGGTTGGCACAAGTTTCCTTTTCTTCACATTTCTCAGGTTCGCTTAACGTTTCGCTGATTTTTCGCAGTTTCTTCAGCCTTTTTTTGCAGGTTTCCTCTGTGTGCAGTGGCTCTTCGCTCAGTTGCACTTTTTGCATCTTTTTCATTAGCAGCCTCTCCTGTCTTTCGATGCGCGCTAGTTTGCCAGTTTGGTTTAAACCATGCCGAGCACCCCTGCAAATCGTTTGGTCATATTAGTCGCTAGATGTAGGTTAGCACGTGCATAGCTTAAAAGGAGCCTTACTTGTGTGCAGTTCTGCCCCCACAGATTGTGAACAAGTCATCATCTGATAGGTGCTTTACTGGAAATTTGTCAGCCTCATCTGGAAGAAAGACATTGTCTAGCTTCACCGTGCCTTCCTGTGTCAATTTGGCAGTCTTCAGGAAGGTTCCATATTCCATGGAGCTGTTCTTTTTCTTGAAGTCCTTCACCGAGTAATCTTTAGTGGTAATTTCAACTTCATCAGCGTCATCGATTCTCTTAACTTTAACTTGCTCAGTGGTCTGCACGACTTCAACGTTTTTCGCAGCATTGTCATATACATTTTCCCACCATTTGTTTGTGAAATCCTTGCCAATTTCATAGCCAACTCCAGTGCTATCAAATTTTAACGAGGGTTTAAGTGCAACCGCTATGCCATTCTCCCCCTTGCCAAGTCCTTTCCCTAAAATCAATCGAATAATATCAAATTTAACTCCGACGCGGTGCTAGATAACCTATAAATATGAAGTTGCGCACGTACCTTCTTTCCAGCCATATTTTTCTAATTGTCGCTTGGCAAAATCCATCGTTCATGAATGGAAATTGAAACTACTGACAAGAATGTTTGTTTCCTCCGCGTCACTATAAACTCTAAACCCATTAGTTCGTGCAACTTACAAACACGAGTTTGTTCGCACGGATCGAGTATAAGGATCGTTCACATGAGTCCCCACAGATGGCCACTGGATGTTCGCGGCGTTCGCGGCTTTCTCCCGACGATGTCGACGGCACGAGGCAGAGAGCTACTCGTTCCGATGAAATAGCTACATTATGCTAACATAGATGCATGAGAGTGTATTTTAGATACATTCGCGCAAATTTGTTTTTTTGGAATAGATTAATGATGGTGAATTAGAACGAATGGAATAACACAAAGGATAACCGGCCCTCCAACCATCCCTGTTGGTGAGCATGTGAGTCTGACTGACGGCCATCTATATTATTCTTCATCATTACACTCCCCTGACGCGCGTACGAGTAATTAAAATCGGAGTAAATTTGTGAAAGTTACGGGTTGCAAACGGGGTTTTGAGCGTTGGAACTCTCGCTCAAATAAATTTTGTATACACAAACATGAACATTTACGATTTTTTGTCATTTTGCAGACGAATTTCTCGGAAAATATTTTTTATTGTAGAATGGCCCATAGTTTTCTCGAGAAAATTGTATGAATTTACCCTCACTGTTATCCGTTTTGCTGGAGGACAAACGCAAGGGTTTAGTAGCGCAGCGGTTGTGGGGTTTGCGTCCTGCTAGGTCGACGTTATTTCGATTCCCACGTGCGCCGATTTTTTCTTTGAACATTTATTAATTTTTGTATATCATATTACTTTGGTATTGCAAACTCAAACACACATTTCTTCAATCGAATTTTATTCAAATTCAAATTCGTTAGGCGGAGATGTGATTTGTAAGTATCATCCCGCTTTGCTTCACTTCTGAACTATGCCTTTGCTGGCAAATGTTTCATTTATTCACATTAATAGCAATCCGCATATTGTTTTGTACCTATAACGAATATCTTGAGTAACTTATCGCATCTTATCGCGTCGTATCGTACCATTATCATTTCCCCAATAGCTTGCCCGGTTAATATTACACTAGGATTCTGGATCTTACAATCTCACAAGGGGAGGGAGAGGTATGGGGGTTGCCGATTTGCGTGAAATTCTTTTACAGGCTCCTGAAATCATTTATATGAACCCCTCTTGAGATCTCGTGCTAATGCCCCTGAGTTTTGTTCTTAAAAATGTTTAAAATATTCGTGGGTTAAAGGTTAGGTTAGGTTAGGTTAGGTTAGGTTAGGTTAGGTTAGGTTAGGTTAGGTTAGGTTAGGTTAGGTTAGGTTAGGTTAGGTTAGGTTAGGTTAGGTTAGGTTAGGTTAGGTTAGGTTGGGTAAGGTTCGGTTAGGTTAGGTTAGGTTAGGTTAGGTTAGGTTAGGTTAGGTTAGGTTATGTTAGGTTAGGTTAGGTTAGGTTAGGTTAGGTTAGGTTAGGTTAGATTAGGTTAGGTTAGGTTAGGTTAGGTTAGGTTAGGTTAGGTTAGGTTAGATTAGATTATATTAGGTTAGGTTAGATTATATTAGGTTAGGTTTGGTTAGGTTAGGTTAGGTTAGGTTAGGTTAGGTTAGGTTAGGTTAGGTTAGGTTAGCTTAGATTAGATTAGGTTAGGTTGTGCTGTGGGCTGTGTGCAGTGGGCTGAGTAATAAATTATGTGCGTTTCATTGTCTACATTTTCGTCATTCTGCAATCAATTGTTGGGAGAATGTTGCCAAATGAAGACGACAGCGGAGAAATTAGGCTCTCGAATGGTATAGCGCACATGACTAATTATTCCGCGCATGCGCCCCGGAATTCTGCGAAACATATTTCTTAAACTACCCGTTCAATTTCCACCGCACAGGCGCTAACTTAATTACGAACGCGAATGCCCACTCGTTAAATAATGCAACGAGCAAACAACAAACCCATTCCGCGGCGTTATTTAATATTTATGCATTATTTATCTGCCGCGGCGTTCGCGGCGCTCCGAACGCAGCGGCCGCGATTCTTTATTTGCGCAGCGTCTGGCGGAACAATAATTCATAAATATTTAAGTTCTCGCGCCGTAATGAGGCGCGCCCTCGACACGACCGCATTCTGTCCTCCGCCATTCTGCGAGGGCGCGCCGCGCTTGATAATTCATTTACTGGCCTTTCTACGCGCGCTAATTGCTTTCCAAGTGTCGCGGATCGTCGCGGCGTTTTTTTCGCGTCTTCCGGGTCGAAAGACAGCCAATCGCGCAAACAATGTTAAAAGCAATAATCGCCGTGGGCGCGGCGCGAAGTCAAGAGTGAAATTTTTGCGCGCGCCAGGGTCAAGTTTAAGGACGCCCGGATGAATCGAACTCTCTTTTGTGTTTACGTTCCGCTCGAGCATCGGCATCGTTCGATGGCAATGAAAACCGGTTCGATGTAAAATTGGCAACACACCCGCCGCTTTATAAATAGCCTCACGTTTGTTTATTATTTCTTTTTTTATACCGCGCGTTGCAGAAACTCCGCAGAGCGGCTTCTAATTGGCCATAATTTTATGAAAATTTCGGGTGCAATTTGAGCGCGTTTAAGCTCACATAATGTCACTACGCATTAGGAGTAATTCGCGGTGTTCGTATTGATTTTGTTATTGTTAGACTTGATATGTTTTGCGGCAGCAGCTGTAAGATGGAATTTAATTTAAGAGCCGACAAAGAGAAAGTTTCTTCCAGTCAAGATCAAGTGTCTCGAGTTGGAATTCTTTAAAAAGTTAAGTTACCTTTCGCGCCAGACTGAACGCGAGATGAGAAGATGCGAGGAGATAGTCGGATGTGACGCCTTTCATGTCGGTCCGATGGCATAAAATTCGGCGGGGCGCCTTCGGCGACAAGAGACCAAGTTCAAGGTTAAAATTGGAAGGCAGAGACGACGTGAAATATGCGACGGATCGGTATTTTAAATAACTCTATTAGTGTTTGATTGCAGTCTGCTCGCATTCGATGCGCATGCGCGATCGAATTACGCTTGATCCTCCGACATATCCCGAGCCGCTCGGGCAGACTTTCGGCGCCGCTTCGTCGAAATTTAATAAGTTCGAAGGGGTCCGAAAATAAATACCGAGCGCAAAGATGAAAAAGAAATATCGAGCGGGAGTTATTGGCAAATAATATGCGCGCGAGTCGTTTAATAAAAGCGCATGAATACGAAATCGTGTGTACCTATGGAAAATATCGACGCCGCCCCCTCCGGGACGGGCCGGGCGAAGAATGCGCCGACGAGGAATATCTCCATGCGAAAAAATTATAAATTGCGCTTTCGAGGGGAAATATTTTAAGTCGTAAAGTGTTCGAGACGCTCTTTAGATTATGGCGAAACTTGGACGCGCCGTTCTAACATAATGGAATAGATGCGGGGCGGCGGGCACGGCGCATTTTATGCGCGCTGAAAAATGTTGCGAGATAAAAGGCAAAAATTCCATTCGCTCAAAATGATAGCGAATATTTAGATAGATTTTATTCATGAATAATAAATAAAATCAATTGTTAGTCCGCCGGGGGGAAAATCCATCGGAATTTCGCAATTCCGAGCGGTGGTTTTCGAGGTATTCGAGTTTAAAGTTCAGAGCGACGCGCCTCAGCGTGGCGCGCATGCGCACTCGACGATGGGCGTGCCGCTCGGCACTTTAACCTATGATATCTCCCAAACTGGTCGCGCGATTTTCATGGAACGAACGGCGATTAAATTTAAAATAACGTATCTTTATACTGACTGCGTGAAATAATTAAATTTGCGCGGCGCGCGTAAATTGAAGATCGAGAAACAGAGAACGGAACGTGGAAGCGGAGGCAGAAATAACGAATCGAGAAGCACGACGTCCCAAGGAATTTCCATCGCCCGAAGAAAGCTCGCCGCCGGGGTGCCGCGCACGTGCCGGCATTACTCGCCTGCCCCGGAGGCGGCGAAACAAATTCAATCAACTTCATTTGATTAAACAAGCAGCGAGCGGATTTTTCCGCCGCCCCGTCTGGCGCCTCTCCACTTGATCAAAGTCGATAAATCATTTCGGCGAATTACGCCCTTCTCACTTCGCAATTAAGAAATCCAATTGGCGAGAATCCGCGATTAGGGACGAAGGAGCGAAAATCGGATTCGCCCGTCTCGGGGCGCCCGGACTCCCGGATCCGTGTTTTGCTTGTCTTGCGCTCGAGACGTTAAAAGTTTGCGCAAAAATTCAATCGAAATTTTCAGCGTTCAGGCGTGGGTGGCAAATGAGACGACTTAATTTGTTTGTTTGTTTGTACGCGGAGCAACATAACGTGTAATTATCGTGATCGAGACGAGTGAATCGCTGAAATTGCTCGATTACGTCGACTAATTGCGAGATTGGCAAATTGGTAAATTGACGGCAATCAGGCGCATCGAATCAAGACGTCCGGGGCTCGCATTACAATCGGACGCGCCCCCCTAAGTGCGCGGGCGCTGTTTGTGTGCTCCGTCGTGCGAGCAGTCGCAGAACTAGTTAGCAACAACAGGGGATGTTTATGATACATCAAACGCGACGAATTATATCGCGATAACTTTGATGTTGCACTTCATCCGAAGGCTGCGTCTGATTTCCGGCGCGCATGCGCGAACTACTCGAGCCCGACGAACAGCGCGAAATTATTCAAATGCGCAGGAAGTGCAAAGCGCGAAAGGATAAAACAAAAACCAACGCGAGAGAGAAGTTTAATATTCATGACAAGAATTAAAATTGTTAATTCATCGCTTCGAGATGCTCCCGGGCGGCGTCATCGCTTCGCGCCGTGTTTGCTTGTTCTTTCGTCGTCGGTTTTTTCGCGGATGACGGCCCGTTCGATCCGACGCAAGGTCGGCGCGAAACCGTTCGATTCCGGAGTCTCGCCGTGCCGGAGTCGCCGGAGTCAATGTCACGAACGTATCCTCGAATCAATTACCCAATGCCGGCGCTCGGCAACTTTTTTCGTCATCGGACGAGCGGAACGTAAACAAGCCGAGATTACGCGCGAATTAATTAATCGGTGGAAATTAATTAGACCGTCTCGAAAGTGGATGAATGCGTGCCCAAGGAGCTCGATGCGGACGCGAAATTATCCGGATAAACGCCATTAATTACGCATCGGACGGAAGGCACGCGACGCCCTCCTCCGGGGATGATTTAGAAAGTCTGTCTGCTCGAGTCTGATTGACAATTTAATGAATTTAATTAGCTTGCCAGCCGATCATTAGCCGTGAAATAAACTAAAAATTCCGCCTCTTGCTCCTCGTCGCTTTCGCGCTATGTCGGGAGATTCTTCTTCGGCGCGAAGAGCATTCACTCTCGGACGGTCCTGAAGATGGTCCCGCGAACAATTTAAAGCCGGCGGTCGCGCCATCCATTCTTCTCGTCCGCCGGCTCGGACGGCCGAGAATTAAACGGCGCGCGCTCATCAATAAATAGCACTTTCACCAAAGATTAATGTCCTTTGCCGGCGTCGGTGTGCTCGGCTGCTTTCGCAACGTTAACGCTTAACAATCGTTCGCCTCGTCCATCTTCTTTTTCCCGATGGTTTGCGTGAAAATTTCCATCCGAAAAATTGTACTCGATTTTATACAGACGCCCAGTTTATAATTTGCATCGAGCAGACTTTCATTAAAGTGAAACTAGACTTTTCTTGCCAGGATAGCCTGTAATTATTCTTCGTCGCGATAATTGCGATTCAAATGTAACTAACTCGTGCTCCTTCGTATTTTACAGAAACTCGACTTGCCCACGACCTCGACCGCAAACCGAGAGTTATTCCGTTCGGTGAGTGAAAATTATGACGCTGGAGTTTTATCGACTTGTATTCCAATTTATTCCGATTTTTTTCCTACCGCAACGCGTTTTCTTTTGCGTCTAGACCTGTGATTCTTTGATATTCTCTCGGCGCGGAAAAACCGCTTTGATGCGCGGATACAAGTAACCTTTAATTAGTTCGCTCCCGTTGGAAACGCGAAGGCCGACGCGTTAAAAATTAATCTCGTTATAATTCGCTGGAATCGAATTTAATGTCAAAGTCGTTCGCCCAAGCGCGAGCGTAGCAGGAAACATCGCCGGCGCCGTGCGCGTTATTATTGCCGGAAAATCACGTGCGCGCTCGCGTGTCGCCATTAAACGCCCCGGAGTCGCGTCGAGCGCGCCTCGCGCCTCGTAACGAAGTGGATCAAGTTCGCCGAACGGAATTGCGCTCTTAATGCGTTCAATTTTCACCTGCGCGGCGGCGTCGAAACACCGAACGAGCGCGCGAGGAAAACAGCCAAAATCCCGGCGCCTCCGCCGCGTTTTTCCTCGGCACGGGCACCGAGCGAAAATTATTGCAAATTGTTCGAACAGGAAATGGAAGCCGTAACCGGACGACCTTCAACTTATACATTGTAGTTAGGCCGCGCTTCGGGTCGAAAACGTGCGGCGCGAACGCGGGGAGCGCGAAATGCGCACGAAGCTCATTAACATCGGTTCGAGCCTCGTTAGCGCTCCGGCGCGTTGCATATTCATTCCGGTAATTACAATATTTGCAAAGCAATCGGCGACGGATCGAGAGACATTCGCAACGCAATCAATCCGCTCTAGGAGCGCGCATTATCTTAACGCAAGCGCAATAACTCAGGATACACTTGCCTGCAAATTTATTTCTATCTATTTCGCTTATTATTTATCGTTGGAATTGTCGGTGCGTGCCCACATTTGCCGGCGAGTAAAAGTGAAATATCGATGAAGGAAAAGTCTCTTGTTCGCGCGGAGTACTTGACCCAGTTTGCGCGCGCGCGGCGCACGAAGCATGTAATGCGTGTGTTTATCCTAAGATGCAATTTGCTTTGCGCAATAAACTCTCTAATCCAATATCGAAAGCGTTCCGCGGCGGAAAAACTACGGAAAAATGGCATGTCTTACAACGAGCCAGCAGCAACGCCATCTGTCGAGAGCGCCGGTTGAGTTTATTTATTACGGTGACATAATTAGTGTTCGTCGCGTGTTTAACGCGCGCGCGAATGGGAACGCCGAAGGGGAAACGAGGACGAAAATGAAAATTTCAAGCGCGCGCGCGTGTTTTTTCGAAATTTGCATTTGTTTTTCACTTTTCTTCCGGCTCGCGTGGTCGATTACATAAACTGCACAAACACTGCAGCCGTGCACAACGGCGCTCGCCGCGATATGCGCTTATTTACTCTTCTGGTTGCGTGCGCCGCCGCCTCCGTTCCGTAATTGCGCTCCTTTTTATTTCGCTCTAGGAGCGCGAACAAAAGTAAACTCATTTGAATCGGCGCTCTCGTGCCGGGCGCCCATCTGTCGTTCCTCTCCGAGCCGCGGCGCGGATTGTTTGCCTTAAGCGTTTTCTCTTTCTCGCCGGCGTCGCGCTTCGCGTCTTGCCGAACATTCCGGTCTCAGGCTTACTTTTTGCCGGGATTGGATCGCGATGGAATTGAATCGAGATGTTGCGGATTTGATGACGGAAACTTTAGACGTTTATGCGAGCGCGCGCGAAAGTTCTGCTTGTCTTTCGCATTTTTATTTTGCGCTTTGCATTTTGGATTTTGGATTACGAGAAACAACAAAGGCGCGCGGCGGACGGGAGTTCTCGCGGAGTTTTTCGCCGGTACATAAAAGAATTTTCATTAAAATCGCGGGCGAACTTTACCAAATCGATTTTACAGCGGGAGCGACGTAAAATATCCGTGACCTTTTCAGAAAGGTATAATTGTAGTTTTAACTGGTAATAATTGCAGGAAATGTGTCGGAATAATGGGCGACGCATATTTAATCGACTCGCGTGTCTCGTGAAGTGCAACTCTTTATTATTCACCACTCGCGCCGTGGTCGTTTAACATTTATGCCACGTTACCTAGGCGATGTTCGTTTTTTACAGTCAGTACTACGAGCCATCGAGTGGCGAAGCGGAATCAGACCAAACGATAGGGATCGAGGCAATTACGCGGATGTTCCAAGCTAAATATGCACGTCCCCAACTTTGGCTAATTTTGGCTAAATTTTCGGGGATTACTCATATCTTTGTTTGGTTCCAATCGATCAATTATTGACCGAGTTATAGACAAAACAAATTCTCAATTTCCGAACTATCATTTTGTTTTGTTTGCTCATAACTCGGCCAAAAATTGATCGATCGGGACAAAACAAAGATAGGAGTATTCAGCAAAAAATTAGCTACCGATTGTCATAAAAATATTTTTTAATATTGTGAGGGTTAACAAATTCGGCATTACCTGGTCGTTTCGTTTGGTTCAACCTCTCGATTTGTGGTACTGACTGTTATCCTAAAACTTTGTATCGTCCGTCGCACGTCAAAAGTGCTAACGCCATCCGTCCATCACAGCGAACAATAAAACCCATCGAATTATAACCGCCCTAAGAATGTTTACGAGTTGCGGCCGTTTTCGCAGTTGGCTTCGGCCGGCGCTCAATCTCGAGGCTATTATTCTCTATATCTGATGATAAAACAATAGCTCCGGTGCCTCGGCAGCGCGCCGCCTCCGAAGACTCGACGCGCGGCCGGGTTGTGCCCCGCTTCGCCCCGAGAAGGAATAAACAAGATGCGCGGCTGCGGATACGCGCGCGCCGACTGCGACTAACTACCCTTATCCATTATTGATAACAAGAATTTATCGCCGGCGGTCTAATAAATTACATCAGCATCAATTTGCCCCGCGCGCGCGCGCGCGCGCTGCCGAGTCAACCGCTTGTTTTGCCTGGCGCGCCGGGCGAAACAAAGGACGCAAGGACTAAGGACGCAGATATGCCGCATCATTCGCGTCCATTCTCCTTCGGCCGGCTGTCCGTCAAGCCCGCGGTTTGTGTGCTCAATCGGAATAAAAGGATGAGACGCGCGGCGCCGGCAAGGAATTTTTTGAAGGATCGAAATCGACAATGGACAATGGGGAAATCAATGTGTGGCCAAGAATTCGGCGCAATTTGTTAAATTGCCCCCGCGCCGTCGTTTTGCGTTTTTCTCGTTTCGTAATCGGCGCGGCCGGCGCTTTTTGCGTTCGAAAGCCAAGCAAATGATTAAATTGGTTTTTAGCGCAGATTAAAATTCGGCCCGCGCTTGATTTCGATGCATGCGTTCGTTTCGGCGGACGCGCGCCATCGTCCTTTTCGAGCGGAAAAAAATGGCGCGCGCTGAATATATTCATCTTTTATCATTGCGCGTTTGTTTTGCGCTAAACAAGTGTGACGCGGGGCTTTGGCGCGCCCGCAGCGCCCGCGTTTTCCCGGTTTTCCGGGCGCGCCGCTCGCCGCCGTTATTT
Source organism: Ecitodaemon sp. MM-2014 (assembly GCA_030557295.1). Taxonomy (NCBI): domain Eukaryota; kingdom Metazoa; phylum Arthropoda; class Insecta; order Coleoptera; family Staphylinidae; genus Ecitodaemon; species Ecitodaemon sp. MM-2014. The sequence continues at coordinate 85,665 of JARRAA010029281.1, forward strand.
GTTTTTTTTTTCGCTCGCTTTTTGTTTTTCGATTTTTTCCTCTTCTATGACATTAGCCGCGCGTGTGGGTCGGACGCTCCGGCTCGACGTACTAATATTTATTATCTCGTGTCGAGTCAATGCCAGCGGGCGGCCGCCATTATAATTGATTTAGTCGCGCGACGTCCCCCGAAGAACGCCGTCGACGACGAGGGGAAAAATCGTTCGGAATATTTCGAAATTCCCACGAATCTCGACGCCACCTCACGCCATCACTTTGTAGGTGAAGCGCATCGATGGCAAACTCGGCTCGCGCCGCTGCAAAGCGAAGTTCCGCAGCGGATGGCGAAGGCGCCGGGCGGTAAATCACGCGCGACCTACATGCATTATTATCATCCATTTATTAATTACGGAATAATTAGCACCCGAGTGCCCGGGCGCTTCCGTGCATAGTTTACGACGCGCGCGCGGGGGCGGCGGCGGCGGCGCTGGAGGGAATTAATTAAAAATGTCTCTCTCGGCGGCGCGCGGCGCGGCGCGAAATTCTATATGTCAACGCGGCGGGACGCGCGGACCGGTTTAATTAGCTGTTTAAATTACTTTAATTAACCATCCGAGCGTTGGCGCTCGCGTGTCGGCGCAAATAAGTCAATGTTTGCCCGCGAAATTAGGCGGCGATTTTCCAGCTGTTTTCGACGTGTTTATTTTTCGCGCGCGCGCCGGCATTAATTTTTCCGCGGGCGCGCGCGGCGCGAAGGCGGCGGTTTATTCCTTCTCGTTAGCCGCGACACGCGTACGCGCTCGTGTTGCGGCTTTATTGAAAAATATCGCTCGTAAAAGCATCGCCGCATGATTTAAGGCGACGCAATGAAGACATATTTCTTCGCGCGACGTTCGTCGCGGCGGCCGCGCGGCGCGAACAAACTGTTTAAACTTTTATGCGTCCCCGCGTGCCGCGCGGACGAGTTACAACCGCCGAGTCATAACCATCGCGGATAATTTACGCTCGGGCGCCGCGAAAACGGAGCCGCGCCCCAACCTCACTTCCGCCCCGACTCCCGGCGCCATCTGCACCCGCGCGGCCGCGGTCCATAATAGCCTGGGATGAGGCAATCACGCCGTAACATAAATTAGCAATTCATTGCCGCCGTCTAGTTAATAATTGCCGCAATTGCAGCGGTTGCAATTTCTGCGGTCACTTCCACGCGTTAAGTGGACTTAGCTCGCCTCGTGCCTCGTTCGGCGACGGCCGACGGCGAGCGAGCGCCGGGATAAATGGTCGCCGGAGCGGTTTGCTAGAACGGAAATTAACTTGAACTCGTTTCTTTGCCGGGCGCGCGTGATTCGAGCGGCGGCCGTGAGTCGCATGCTTTTGTTACACGCGCCGCGCCGATATCTCCTAAGTCACATCGACGTTTGTGCGATTGACAGGTCAGTAACGAGTGAAATCATTTTCCGCGCGCTTCGCCAGACGTCTCGCCAACAATTTCTTATTTCATCGAAGTTAGAGCAAACTAACTAAAGTGCAAAGTTGTAATTTATGTAAGCGGACTCGCTCCGAGCGGACTCGCCGAGAAAAAGAGGAAAACGAGCGAAGAAAAAAAAACTCGAGAAAACCGCCTATTTCATGCTCCGCACGACTTAATAACTTACTCGCAAGCGCAGATTGAGAAGAGATTATTGTTTCTTTTTGCGGTTGCGGTTTTTTCATACATTTAAGTCAATTTGCGTCTTTAGCGAGCGCGGAAGACCGAAGCGCCCGTAATTAAATTACATAAAACGCCGCGGGGCGTCCAATGAGGCGACGGACGGCGCGCATTGTTGAAAATTTAAAGCGCACGCGCACGCGGCTTTGCGTGCACACGCGCGAACGTACGCGCGCGCGGTTATTTAACGCGATAATTGCTGCGCTTTCGTTTTCGCACAATTCACAATTGTGCCGCACGCCATTAGACGCAATAACGAGGCGGATTTATTACATCTTCACCTGCTCACGTGCGTTGCATTAGTTCGACGTTCTCGGCGGCCATTAAAATCCGACGCGCGAAATTATGAATGCGCGCCGCGCCGCGCCGCCGTCGCCGCCAATCGTGCGGAAAACAGATTTCCTTAATCTCGCGTCTTCGTCGGCGGCGCGTCGAATTAATCGCACGTGTGATCAAATCGCGCCCGCTCGAAATCCATCCCGCGCGATAATATTCAACTTTCAACTGCGAAACGTCGAAACTGTTTATTAATTAACCGGGCGGAAAACAATGCGCGCCGATGTTATTGTTGATGTTTGCGTTCGCGCGCGCCTCGCGAATAACGCGCGCCGAGAACGTTTCGGGCGATTACGGCGCCGCTTCGCGAGTTTTAATTTCTCGCATAAATAATGCGCGAACAGAAAAAGCGCGTTTCGTTTCCCGCCCGCGCGCCTTTGTTGCGCGACGCCGCCGGGCGCGCGCGTCGGGCGCTTATTAATTGCGCTCGAACGCTTTAATGAAATTTCGCGACGAGCGCATTGCGAAATTAACCGGGCGCGATGCGAGATTTGTTGCGCGGGCTTAAATTGACATTCGGAGCGAAATAATTGCTCGGCTGATGGCGCCGGAATTCGATTAGTAACGATCGCAGTTTCGATTGTCGCGTCGCGGGCGCCGTTCGCGCGTCAAATTCCTTGACTTTATATCTTGCGGCGCGCGAGCCTTCGAGACATTAATCCCGGATAATAATCAATCAAACATTAAATTCGGAACGCAACAATGGTCGCGATTGTGCGGATGCGCCGGGCGATGGAATTCGGTTCGCGCGAAAGCTTCGGCGATGCGGGCAATTTCGAGCGGGCGAATATGTTGATTTTCGCTTGTTTCGCCGCGCGATGACAACAATGCGCGACAATAAAGCGCCGGGCGAAAAACGACGCGCTTGTTTTTGGGCGCCCGGTTCATTCCGATCCGTCGCACACGTTCCGCATAATTTGGGCCGCGAGCGCGAAAAAATAATGGCGCGCATTGGCAACGTTTTCGCCGCTCCGCGGCGCGCGCAAAACATTTCGGCGCGAAGACAATTATCCAGATTTTCGGCGGAAACTATGCGCCGCACGTGCGCGCGCTAATTTTCCGCGAAAAATCGAAACGGCCGATGTTCTCCTCCTATTGCGCGACAACAAAAGCTTTCGCCGCGCGCATTCGGCGCAGGACGACGCAAAACCCGCCCGTCTATTGTATAAATTAATTACATTTGTTGTTTCGGCCCGTAGGAAACGTCAAATATATGCGGTGATTTATAATATCCACTCAGTTATTAACCAAACACGAGTCACCAGTTGCCGGCGCGCGCGCGGATTCGCCCGGACGTTTCGTGTAATGCTCGCACGTGTGGTCGGGGCGCTTGACCCTTCACATTGTAACGCAAATATCAGCCCTGGGCAAACAGCGCCGGACAGTTCTATTAAGTGCCATAAATTATTTTCGTCTAGGAGCCCGGCGAAAGAAATACGACCGGATTTGGACGGCGAGTACCAACCGGACAATATGTATGGCGGTCCGAAGCGCTCCTCCTTCCGGACAGGAAAAATTCGCCGCCGCGGGCTTTATCGAATTGTGCAATCCGAAATTCCTCGAGTATCACGCGCATGACATTTAACAAAAGAATAGTTAATGCCACACATTTCCCTGCCGCACGCGCGATCTGCAGTATTTCCTCGTTCGAGTCGAGACCGCCACGCGAAACGACAAGATGGACGTGACCGAACCGACGGGCAGACGGATGCATTAACGCCGTCGTCCTTTGTCTCCTCTTTTTTTTAGTTCCGCGCGCGCCGGCGTTCGTCTTCTCCGCGGCTGGTAATTGTCCTCCGAGGAGCGCCTCGAGTGACACTGCCGACTTATCTCTTCCCATTGCATCATCGCGTCGCTCGAGCGGCGCGACACGACGCCGCCGATGGCTTCTTCGTGTTCTCGTCATTGTTTCTCGATGCGGTAAGAAATGACGTCCCAGGACTGCACCGGCGCTCGGATTTTGCATCGCTCGGGACACTCGCGTCGTCCGATTTAATTTACGATTCGAATGTTGCGCGTCGTTGGCGTTCGACTCGTCCTCGTCTCGTCCTGCCGACCCGGCGTCTCGCCTTACCGCCGATCCGCTCGTGCCATTTGTTTGCGTTCCGCTCGGCGAGCCTTTCGACATGACGGAGGGATATTGCGCTCCCGTCATCTGCATCGAATCGCCGAAGACGCCGCGCCGGCGTCGGCTTCCGGTTGCGGATTAAACAAATCGCGCGCCGGCGGGCGCCATTTTGTTCCCGCTCTCTTGTTATTGCCGCGGCGCGGCAAATGCACGAATCTAATTTCGCCCGAAACAAGCAGTGAATTATTCATGCATCGCACTGGAAGTTATAGTCATCCGTGCGTACAAATCGATTTATGCGTCATCAATTCCCATTCGGCGGCATCTCGTCGACCACAGCGCGCAAAAACGTACGCGCGCGCAGCTAGAAATTAAGATCTAAATTATTTTGGTCTTACGCAATCCTCGGCGCGATAAACGTCTTTATCGCGCAAAGCGTTCACAATTTGCCGCAATTTATCGACACCCGCCGTTCGGCGCTTTAAATTCCAGGCCAGAATTCCACCTCGTTAGAAAATAGAAATGTTGCGCGCAAAGGCTCGAGACAAGTCGATCGAGCGGCGCGATAAACGCGACGAGAAAAAGCGCACAGCGCGCGCCGCCCGTCGAGCTGAAAATCGATATATTATTGTGTGCTCGCGACCTCAGACACTTCCTGGTTGCCCAATCGAATCCGCGCGTTTTTGCGCGCCGCGCGAATTTAGGCCAGCGCGAGCGCGAGCGATAATTATTCGCTTATTCGGCGCGAACGAAAGTAGAAGTGCAAGCGCCCAGTTATCGCGTCGATTGTGTTTATTGCCAACGCCCACGCCGCTTAAAATCGCGCTTAATTAATAGCGTTAATGCGTTTTCGCGTTTTCGGCTGTATTCTCGTGCGTTTCGGACATAATTTCGCAATTAACGAGCTTTTCGAGCTGCACGCCCCCCGGGCTGAACATCCACCGGCCGGAAAATACAACAAAACGCACTATAAATTAATCGTACGCGGGAATAAATATTTGCGGACTGTTTTTTTGGGACGGCGCGCAGTTATTTGGTAGGCGCCGAAAACGCATCGACTTTAGAGTTAATAGCCGGCAGTCGCATCCAGGGTGGTTGGTGCAATCGTCGCGATCGGAATTAGCTCGGCGCAGCAAGAAGTCCCCGGCTGCGAAGGCGGAATAATCGCATCAGGAACCGATTCGTTCGTTTGGAAAGAACCAAATTACCCCTCGACTCGCGCTAAGAGCACTCAGACACATGGCGCGCCCCGGCCCGGCCGTGACTCTCCGAGTCAACATCCCCAGCTAGTTGCGCGAATGCACCGACTGCCAGTTCCGCTCTCCTTCGCAAAATGTCAACGGCATAAGTGATTTAGTTCGCCTCGCTTTGCGCCATTCTCCGTCGCGCGCGCAGCTGTCCCGGCTTCGCTCCGTCGAGATGATGATGCAAACATTTTGATTGTTTTATGTGATCTGCATAAGAATGTCACGGGGCGCGTCGCATGCATGAAGCGTCCTCGACGTTCAGGATGCAAGCGCAGAACCTGATGTCGCCCTCACGCCCGTCCGGCGTCTGCTCTCGTCTACTGTCAACGACGCCGCCCCCTCCAATCGCTGGAATAGTTCATTTTTCGGTTTAAAAATCGCGCTTTGTGCAGGAATTTCAATAACAATTGCTGTGCCATGCCGCGCTCCCGTCTCGGGGGGTCGACCGGGCGCCGGGGAATGTTCGGAGATAGGGATGGTCTGCGGCTGATGACTGGGGGCGAACCGGGGATAGTTTGGCTCATAATGAGAGTCGTCGAGCCAACGCGACTCGCAGAGATAATTGTCAATTTCAGTCGGTCTCGACCGAGCCGGGGACCGTCTCTTCAAGTTAATTAATCTGCGGAACGAATTCATTTCGTGTCGGCGCGCCGCAGCTCGGCAAACAACCGCCGCTACCCGGGCTACCGGCACCAACAATCAATAGCCATTTAATTTTCCGCATAAAAATATTTGCCGATTGCGCGCGCGCCAGAACGACAAAAGGAGGATTGAAACGTCCGCGCGAACTTTTCTAATCAACGCGCGAGCATAATTCATGAATCTCATAAAAGTTGCCGAACAATTTTCCAATCGATGCGTCAGACACGTCATAAATTAGTTTCTCGCCAATATTTGGCGCAATCGTAAATTAATGTTTTAATTTATTCGAGCGCGAGCGCAAGGAACTTTTTGTCTTTCGTTTTTCCGTTCGCCCCACACGAGCCATCAACATTTGATAAACCTTTTAACCGAAACGGAGGGCCGATTCCGCGCGATCAAATTACGCGAACTTTTAAAAGTTGCGAATAATTAAAACCCCAACTTCACCCGTACGTGCCAAAGTTTGACTCATCTCCGCAACCTCATTATTTATCTCCGACTGTTTGCATTATTTCCTAATCGACGATCGGCAGCGGGCGCGTCGGAATTTCTAATACGACGCGCGAGGCTCTTCGCATGAATGTAAATGCCGCGAGCGGCGTTCGCATTCGGCGGCGGCCATGTAAACGAGCGGGTATTGTGGGTTTTTCGTCGGGGAAAGTTTATTCATCCGCGCAACGCGTCCCGGAAAAGTTTGACGCGTTTGCCAATAAATATCAGCCCGCGACGCGGACGCGTTCGGATCGCTTTAACCGATCCTTTATCGTGTACGAAGCATGGCCCGAATAACGCTCGTCGTTGTTGCGCAATTTCCGATTTTCAGCGAGAAAAACAAAGCGACCTTTTTTTAATTTAATTAACTCCGCGCCGTTAATAAAGAATGGCACGTGACGCGTGGCGTATAAATAAAATCCAATCAGGCTCAAAGTTTATACACGTTCCCGAAATATTTGTACGGCGAGGCGCGATGGAATCAATTTTTAGTTTTCGGCTCCTCTATAACCGTATTAATTAATTAAAGCATTATTGGCGTATCGTTTCGCTCTCTTCGATTCGTTTCGATGCGGTTCGGCGCGATTGGTATTTTGTTCCGCCGCAATAAAAACGCAATGTGGGATTTAGACAATTCGAGCGCGAGGGGCGGCGCAGGGGCGAACGCCAGCTGCAGGCGCATGCAAAATGCACGCGCGCGTTTTAAACTCTCTCTCTCCGCCGCCTCGTTCCGCGGACTTTTTCGGGCGCCAGGCCTGTCACAGCGCATTAAACTTGATTGATAAATAATTCAATGAGTCACATCCGGCTGCAAACTTTCGCCCGCCCCTTTGTTTCGATTCTGTCACATCGAATCGTCGAATATGCAAACGTTCGCGACGAAAAAATATTCGGATTAAGTTTTGAAAAATTTAGCGCGGAAATGCGACGTTGACGAAGTTCAGTTCGCGCGTCGAGGAGCAATTTCTTCGGGGCGCCACTTTAAAACGTCGAGAACAACTGCTCGGGGGGCGGCGGTTGAAGTGCCGCCGGGTGCGAATTCACTTCTGAATGGCGGCGGATGTGGGCGTAATGAATTGCTTGCTCAGTCGCTAATTGCGAGTAATCAGCTTGTCTAATTCGAGAGGCATACAAGCACGTAACGGAAAAATGCTCACCCCCCCGAGGGCGTAGGGGAGAAAGAGCAAAACGGCCTTCGTCGCTTTTTGCTCACCGGCGGCATTTTTGTTTTGCGCAGTTTCGAGCGGAATCCGAGTAATGAGAAAGCTTTAAAGTGTATAATTTAGTCTGGATGAAGGCGTGCGTCTAGTTTGCCGCCCAAGGTGGCGGCGAGGCGGCCAGCCGTCGCCGCCCCTAGGAAGCGGAAACTTTACGACGGCTATTTGAGTTCGGCGGCGTCGAGCGCGACTGTGCGTCCTCGGAATGATCAGTTCATTCTGCGCGCGCCATCGTCACCCCTCGCTTTGCCGCCCCCGCCGCGGCGAGGCTCGCAATCACACTCGGCTCATCCTAATTGCGTTTGTTTCTTCTTTACCCCTTCAGGACTCGAACTTTCTCGCCCGGAACTTGTTCCTCCCACTTTTCTGAATATCCCGAAACCGCCGCCCCCTCGGAAACGATCATTAAAACCAATTGGCACTTTGGCGCGCTCAATTGTTTCGGCGCGCGTCCTTTAAAAACGCCGCGAGTTTTTGCGCGCGCGGACGTCGTGGGGGCGGCGAGCGCATCAGCAAACAATTGCCCGCTCGCGACGTGCGAACGCCCGGAAAACTTAATTAAAATTCATGAAGTTATAAAATTGTTGCCCGCCGAGACGGAGGAACAATTGATACGGGGGCGGCAATAAACGCGCGCGCTCGGCGCATATTCATCACGCCTTCGCCGCCGCCGCCGCCGCCTCGGAAAAAGCGTGCCGGCGCGGCGCGAGTTCGAAGCGGGAAATATGACGGGCCGCGCGTAAAACTTAATGATTGTTATAAAGACGAAACGAAGTTGTTACTCCGGGGGGTGTTAAAACCATAACTCGGACACGTATTTCCGACAATAACGTTTGACTCAAAAAATCATCGTAAACTTAAACTAACAACAACAAAAATTCGACGCGAGCATAACCTCCGACAAACCGGTCGTTATCCCTAAGTCGGCCGCGCATGCGCCGCAATAAAAGGGGCGCGGCGCGGAATTTTTTTCGTCGATGAAAATTTCGAATTTATTTTAGTGACTCTCCAGAGTCTCGCGTCTAGGACGCAGGAGCGGAGAGGATATCCTTGGTTTCCAACCCCCCGGAGGGTTTTAAACCTTGGCGGCGGCTCGAGGCTCTTTGGCGTCGACGTGATACGGATGATTCGATTGATATTTTAAACTATGTGCCAATAAAAGCGAACTGCCGCACGGCCGCCTCGATAATAAAGCGGAACGGTTATTGGCAGCGATCGGCGCGGGCGGCGGCGACGGCGGCGGCTGGCGGTGCCAAACAAAAGGACGAAAGAAAAAGCCGTTTGCGGCGCTCCGGAGATAACCTACATCTTAGATATTCGAGATCGCCTAGATATCCGGGAATCGAACCTAATATAGGTGCGCCGAGTCAATAACGACCGCGCATCAAAGGGCGACGAAGGGTTGGCAGGGCCCCGTGCGAAGGGCGCGCGGCGCGCGACCAGAAATATTTAATTCTCGCTTATTTTCGGCTCGGCTCGCCGCGACGCGTAAATCTAGGCTAGCCATTCGGCGCCCGAAGGGAACGCGTTAATATCCTTCGCCCTTAATAAAAGAAAGGAATAAATTACGAGCCCCTTAATGCGCTCGGCGCGAGCGAGTTTACATTAAACCGCACAAAGCGAGTCGATACACGCCGAATAAAGTATTGACGTCGGGCGCCGCTTGAGCGATGGCGCAACAGTCTGTCGACGCGGCGCGGGGGGCGGCCGCCCGGGGCGCGGGGCGGCTCTGAAAGGGGTGACTGAAAGGAGTGATGTTAAGTGGAAAGTTCTTGGAAATTTGCATTAACGACGCCGCGCCGCGCAAGCGCGGGATTGAAATTGAAATGAGGGGCGTCAAATTAAAGACGCGGCGGCGGTGAAAACCATCTCCGGGTGTACACCGCGACAACCCGAAACTCAACACTCAAAAGCCGCTTTCGGAAAGCTCGTCTTGAGTAAATAACCGAAGGTTAAACGCATCCGAATCAACGGCGGAACATTTTTGCAGCGAACTCGCGATTAACACTTAAATTAATCCGTCGAATAACTACCCCCCGCATTTAATTTCGCGTGTTTATTTTGCTTTTCAGTTCTTTCCGCATCTTCCCGGCGCCGCCACCATCCGGATTCTGAGAGGATGCCCAGCGACCGCGCGACTTTGAATCGACTTTAAATTCAAAACAGAAATAAACATTTTATCGAAATGACGCGCGCACGACTCGGAAGGATAACTTTCGTCGCCCTAACTTGCCTGCTCCTCGGTAAGTTCCTAGTTGATTTTTTATCAATTTTCGGTTGATTTAAGTCGCTTCCGCGTTGGCGCAACGTGAAACGCCAGCCGGTTGGAAAACCGTAGAAAAGTTTGCTACGCTTTCGAATTGTTCTGCTGCACTGCACGCGAGAGCGCACGTGTCTGAGCAGGCCCGGCGCATCCGCCATTTGAGACGTTCGAGTCCGCGCAAAGTTCGCGCGCGCATAAACCAACGCGCCGAATTATCACTACACTAATTGGATGAGCAACCATGACGCGATTGTTTCGGCGAGCGGGATTGATAATTAAATTTATTAAACTTTTGAGTATGCGAACTTTCGAGTTTTTCGGTTTAAGGCACGCCCGCGCGACGTGCATACGCGAGGGAGGAACTTATCGTGCTGGAAGGCGAATTGTGCGGATCTAGCAGCATTGTATTGAGAAATGTATTGTGAAAATCGGCTCGAGGACAAAAAGGACCCGAGCGCACGCTGTGCCTCATTTGCTGCCTAATGTAGAAGAAGACGTCACCTTCGGAATTTAAATACGAATTCCGCAATCCCATAACGTCGCGCCAGACAAGTTATTTAGATGGTCGGACGGGGCGAGCTCCTCCGTCTTGAGCTTCGCTCGGCTCCGCCCGCTCCTCGACGATCGCGATTACGTCGCGCCGAGGACGAGCGCTGGAACACTTTGATCCGCGCGCGTCTTCCGAAGGAGCCTTCCGCGCCGCGGGCATTTTATTGATGATTTTCCGCATGCGGGAGCTCGCCCGGCGCCGCCGCGTTTCTGGACATTTGCATTTAATATTGCATCATAAGGCGTTTTGACTCGGCGGACGCGTCCGAACGAGCCTCGAACTTTCGAGAGTACAAGAATCTCGTGGCGGACTAAATGCGTAACCGGGTCGCGCCAGATTCGCTGGGACCGAATAGTTTTCCCGGCGGCGCCTCCGCACGAAAAATATTCGAAAACTGAGCGCCGGCCGGGTCGTTTATTATAGGGGGGGAATTGAAATCGCGTCATTGAGCCTTCGAAGGCTTCAAAAGAGTGCTTCACTTGCAATTTCTTGCCGCCGCCGCCGCGCGGAAATAAATTACGCGCGCCGGCGAGGCCGAGCGTCCTGGGGGTGGTAAATTAGGGCGAGCTGAGTGAAGTTTCGCAATAGTCATCAGTCTCTCAAGTTCCGCCGACACCGTTTTGCATATAAACAACTTTTCCAACTAAATTTCTGCGCTGCTTTCTAGTATATCTGCAATTTTCCATTGAGAGCCTTTTCGAAAGCTCATAATTTAATCATAAATTATCGAAACGTCGCGCTTCGCGCCGAAAACAACTACGATATTTTTTTTGGGCGACCGAACGCTCGGGCGCTTTCCGCCCTTCAGGAAAAAAATAAAAAACGAGCCGATACGTGAGCGCCCCGCTGTCTCTTTGAAGGTAAATGCATTAATATGTATGCCGGGGAACGGGGGCAGCCCCTAAACGCACCCCCGAAACGCGTTAAGCTCCGCGGGCGCCCCTGCGGCGCGCGCAAAACGCGAAACACGTAGACGTCGTCTTACACCATCGTTTTTCAAAACGCGCGGCCCCTCGGAACACCTCGAACGGCTTCGGGGGATGGCCGGCGAAACCGACCTTATTTATTGCCATCGCGTTGCATCTTTTAATGGGGCGCATTATGAATTTTCCACCGAAACGGCGCTCCTTGCCGGAGAATTATTACGCGCGCCGCCGCCGGGGGGGCGTGATTTGTGACTCTTTCTCCGACAATCCGAACGATATTCGTCCACTTAAACTCACAACTAATATGAAATTCAATTTCGAAAGCGCGCGCGCGCGAAAATTAACGTAAAAACAACCGCGGAAAGCTTTTTAAACTTTTTCGAAACTTTTAAAATCTACGAAAACTTGCCGGCGGCCGATTATCGCGCGCTCACGCCGAGAATTTCGTAAAAGCTCGCGCGAATTTCCGTTCCGCGGGTTTTCGTCGAACGCAAACATTGCGGGCGACAGAGTCCTCGCGAATTTTCTGCGTTATTGTGCATGGCTGGGCTTACGGCGCGAAAACCGACGCGCGCGAAACGAGCGAGGAAAAAACGGGACCGAGAAAGCTCTAAAATTTAATTACTTGGCCGCAGCGCGGGGCGAGACGTCGCTTAACGCTGATGCGCTATTAGTTCAACAAATTACGGCGAATCATAATTGCGAGTCGGTTTTTACGAGATGTAAACGAACGCGAACGAACAAATTGGATTACTCAAACAGGAGATTGTTGAAAATTGAATTTTTTAATATTCCCAGTTAGTTTCGCCCGTTCTTCCGCCGCGATTGTTCGGTTTCCGAGAAAATCGCCCGAGGCAAATGCAAAATCCGCGGTTGAAGATGTAAATATCGCTCGGCGCGGCGTTGTCGGCGATAAATTCGCGGGAACAAAAACATAAAACGCACCCCTAATCCTTCCGCAAATTATTACCCAATAAAACCCCGCCGCCGAGGATACGCCGCGCATTCGTAATTCCAGCGAAAGTCCCCGTTTTGAAAGGTGGGCAGTCGCGTTCGGGGGGCTTCGAGCCGAAGCGAATTAAAACGTATTCAACTAAAAGGTAAACATATAAATACATCCCGCGTCCGTGAGGATCGTCGGGGTAAACCGGCGATTTTTTTTCGCTCGGGGGCACGTGCCGACCACGTGCGCTCGCGTGTCCTCCTCGCATGCGCATAACTCGCAACGAGAAAATTGCTATTTATAAATCAAGACGGGAGCCGGTCGCGCCAAAGGCCATAATTAGTCGAGGGGCGGCGGGCACGCGGAAAAAACGCGCGCGAGCGCTGGCGGTTTTTTTTAATGCGCCCCCGCTCGAGCTTTAATGGCGGAATGGAATTACGTCGAACAACCGGCGCGGGATGCGGCGCAAACAAATTTCGCCGTAATTGGAGATAACCAGCAGAAATATATGTCGGATATATATTTTTAGTAAACAGAAATTAATTTACCCTCAATAACGAGCCCGCAGCGGCCTGCAAGGGTTGATGGCGGAAAATCGCTAATGGTAATGGCCGCCGCTTCCGCGCTCGAACCGGCATTTGCTGAAACTCCCGACCGAATGTTTATTTCGCCTCCGTTTTTTTTAATTTTTTTCATTATTTTCCATCTCGATAAGGACGAAAACAACAATGAACTATATTTTTAATAATACCGAGCTAAAATTTAATCTCGGATTATCTCCTTTAATTTTTCATCGTTTGCGTTTTATTTTATTTCTCCGCGTTTCTAGTTTCGGCCTTTGTCGCGAGCGCGTTTTTCATCTCCGCCTCGTGCGATCCCTGCGCTTCGGCTACAGATCGCATCCGACCTTATCCGATCCTTATTATCCCGGATATGGATACTTAGAAAAGCGCGAAATTGGAAATCGGCACGCCGAACGGCACAATAGAGATCAATTAAAGATTAATGCCTCGATTTGCCGTCCCTAAATAAAACCCGTGCCATGCGCGACGTCCCAATTATATAAAGTAACATCGCCGCCAGAAATTAAAATCGCACACGAGAGAGCTTTCCCAAGCTTTGCCGGACTTCGCCGCGGCTTACCGAAGCTTTTTCATCAGGCGTGCCGCGCGCGTCCGGCTTTGATTAAATTTAAAAGTTTGCAAACAGAAACGAACCGCAACCCGAAAGAAACCCCGAAAGCTCGGCGCGCACACAAAAGCGCACGAAAGAAAAACAAATCGAAGAGTTGCGAGTGGCAACTTTCCAATTAGTCTCGACGCGCGATACGCAAGCGGAAATGACACAATTTTAGCGCTCCATTGATTCGCGACGGAGCATAGAGCGTTTTTAATCAGCACTCGACAAAATGCTTAAAAATGTTTAATAATTCAATGACTTTGCTCAACGTACTGTGCGCGACGATAAGCTGCGCGCGCGGCGCCGCCGTAGCCGCTGCCGTCGCCGCCCCGCAGGCCTCGAGGAACGCCGAACCAGCGTTCAACTTAATTATCTAATAAACTTTTTAATACCCATTAAGTACATTAAACGAAATTACACATAAAGTCGCTCGGCGCGAGTCGCTCTCGGTCGTCGAGATGCATCTCAGACGTTCGTCGCGAATATTACGTTCGTAAAGCGCGCTTTAACGCCGGGTCGTAGTTACACTGTTTTGGATAGGGTGGAGGCGCCGGGCGTTCGCGCTCAAAAACCGACCTGCCGGATTCGGATGGGCACGATTTGATATTTCGTCGAACGCCCGACGGATCGCGGAGATTATTAAACGCATATCATAATCACGCAACGTTTGTGTGCGTTAATTAGTTGATTCGAGTGCGACGCACGTTCGGAGCGCGCTGTCAATAATCCGTCAAGTGCGCGCAACGCGATTAATCGCAACAATTAACATGAGTGCACTGCGGCTATTTATCGCACTGTAATAACTCACCGAAGGCCGCCCGAATAAAATTCATTTAATCAAACGTCCGCCAACGAAAGCGTTGCGGAATTTACGGGCGGCGTTTCTTAGAAAGCGGCTGCGCATCGATTCGAAAATGTGAATATGCCTGGATGCAAAAGATCGAGAAGAGGGACGCGGTCCGAGGGCACATTTGACAGATTGTTTACTGGAACAATATTCGCGCTGATCTCAGCCGGTGGCGCGCAGTCGAACGTCGATAAATTGTGCGCCGAGATTTTTCCATCCGCTCGCCGGCTGCGGACGCGATTGCTCGTGACATTTTCATGAGAAATTTATAACAATGCCTCGCCCGCCTGGAAGGCGCGGCTCGCCGTCGGCTTTGTTTTCCCGCGACGTCCCCGGACGAGATTATTATTCTTCGACGTCGATTTTATTTTTCGATGATTTACAATCATGAAGTACCGAACCGAAGCGTCTCCGAAGAGGAACGTTTCACGCGCGCGCAGATTTTCGAAAGAGTCGCACGTATCACATTTTTTCCTCGCCTCGCTCGGGGAAAAAAAAAAACAGAACCGGAGTCACGACTCTCCGCACCAAACTAGACCCGCTCCGGAGGCGAGCGGAAAGTTTACGAGAACGAGATAAATTTCAACTAGCACCTTCGGAGCAAGTTAGTCCGCCGAAGGAAATAACACTTTTTCCGACACTTCTTGTGCTCTTCAGCGCTCGACTTCCGCCGTCGCTCTTTCGGTCCACCTACGGGCGCCGGCTTTCTGCATGCGGCGCGTGTAAAACGATGAAAAACTAAAAAAAAAAAAGCGTAGGCAGAAGGAAGAATCCTAGCTAAACTAACACTCGCGTCGCATAAAACAAAATGCGCGCGCAGGGAGGAGGAGGGGGGAATCTCGAGCGCCGTTCCCGCCGCCGAAATCTCGACATCGGCTAAGTCCATTAAAGCTCTCGGGCCGGGGCCGTCGGACACTTTCGGCGCGTGCGCGCTAAAATGTTTGAACTTAATATTTTTTTACGTTTGCGCTCCGCAAATACGTGTGCCGCCTTAATTTCGTTTGGATTGCTCCGAGGCGCTCCGGCGCGTTTTTTCCTCTCGCCTCCGGAGAGCGGGCGCGCCGCCGACGAGCCCTAATCATATTTCCCGCCGCTGAAAGCTTCGCCGTTTTTTTTTTCGCGCGCGCGCGCCGGACGAAATTGCGCGCGGCGAGAAGTTAGATATGAGTAAATCAAGACAAATATTAAGAGTATCTACCGAAAACAGACGCGCATTAGAGGCGCTCGCCGAGATAATGGAAACGTAAGAAGTTATTAAAAGGACAAAAAGGCGGCGGCGAAAAAGATTGTTGCGGAATCCGCCCGGCGCCCGGCGCGTTCGCCCTCGTAGGCTCGCCAAAGAGGGAAAAAAAAACTGCAACGCCAACCGTTCCCAGGGCGTCTGAAACTCTCGCCGGAGTATAATTACGCTTAAAAGGTTATTAAGCACGGCATAGTCGATAGGTGTCGCCACCGAGCGTTTACGGGAACAAAAAAAAATTGAACGTGGCGGAAAATGAGATGCCGGCGCCCGCGGCGAAAGGCTCCCCTTCGAAAAACATCGCATCGGACACCCTCAAACACTCACCGCCGGGAGGGTAAATTTTTAATGTTTTTTAATGTGCGTCCGAGAGCTGTAAGCTCTGATAAGGGTCAAACTGTGGTCGGCGCCCGTCCCTTAAGTGTCAAAGGGTTGGAATTTAAAATTACATCATATCCTGAAACTTTAAAGACGTTTTTCTCTCTCTCCAGCTGCGTTTGCTTCCTCCGATTGAAATATGAATGTTTTGTCAGCTCGTCGGGCTTCGGACAAAGTCGTCGGGCAGTATTTGACGCTCGGCTGATGGATGGATTTATTTATTAAGCAACAAAACAATGCAGAGCTTTCGGGGTCGAACGCGGAGGGTTGCGGGTGTTGCAACCCTCGTGCGGCCACGTGCAGCGGTAATAAATAGCGTCCGAACATGGTGTATGCTGGTATACGAGGCAGTAGATTGTACCGGGGGCGGTCTGGGGGGTTAGTTGCGAGTATCGATGCATGCCGCGCTGCAGCGATGCAAAAGTCGGCGGCGAGTAACGAGCGGCGCGCAGCGACGTCAGTCAACCCCTTCGCCGCGGCCGGCGGCCGAGCGGCGAGCGCGGGCTGCGTCGATAAATCACCGCCCTTCCATGCGGGAGCAAAAAGCGGGCGCGCGCGATGCATGTAAATGCAAAACTGCCCGCCGGCCAACCCCCGCGCGCTTGCGTCGGTGACTCCGCGCAAAATTGCGCAAACACGCGCGTTAATATTGTATTACACATTTTTACTCCGTTCGGCCGTAATCACGTCATAATTTAATTATGCGGCGAGTATCCGCGCCCGCCCATTAGCGGTTAAGACCGAGAGATGATTTATTCACGCACCTGAAGTTTGAGCGATTCGTCGAACGACCGAATTGCCCCCGCTCGGTGAAACTAGCGTTAATTGGGGTTGAATAATTATATTACGGCGGCGGCGGCGGCAACGGAGGCGGCCGGGCAATATAATGTCTTTTAATTAATGGAGGCGTCTTTGAATTCGAGCGGCGCGCATTACGATGCGCGGGCGAATCGCATTGAAAAGTAAACTGCGCGTAAATTATTTATTGCCGAATGAACGCCCGTGCACCTCGCAGCTTTTGCAGCACCTGAAACGCGTTTAACGCGAAATATAAAACGACTGAAATTCGAGGCGTGTCAATTAAGCGTCGTCCGTTTTTCGCTGCGAACGTCAGAACTAGCAACTGAAAAGCGCTGAAAAGCACGACATTTATGCATCCATTATGCCGAATTTCCAAAGCAAAACAAACGCTTTAATTAAAACATAACGACAGCTCGGCCTTCGTGCGTGTTGATAATTTCCATTAAAAACAAACAATAATTGCGAATTATAATTACTTTTATTAATATATTTTAATAATCACGCTGTTATTTACTTAAAGCGCCGCGCGCGCAACGCGAATCGATAAGGGCTGCATTTCCCGCTGCCGGCGAAGTTATCCGGTTTCAGTTTTCGATTTCGGGCGTTCAGTTCTACGTTTTCATAATTAAATGGTCATATCGCTTGACTGGCTTGCATTCAGCTGCGTGGTTTATAATTTCCTTTTTTTTCCCAATTATAATTACAGCCTTGCCGCCGCCGCCGCTGCAGCCGTGCGAGTTATCATTTCGAGCGTTCCGAATTTAATTATTAATTAATATTCCCGCCGCCGAGCCGTCCCACCTATGTTAATTAATGCGCTGTGTTTTATTAATGGACTGCCGGCGAATCGGAAACTCGGGCGCCTTCGTTTCACTTGACTTTATTTGCTTGAATAATAAACGTTGCGCCAAAGGCAAATATTATCGAAGAAAGCTCTGCTCATTGGCGCCCGCCTCGCCCGCTCGGAGCGTTCGCGCGCGAGACGCTCGGGGCTTTTTCTTAAGGTGTTTTTGGTTGAGTAGAGTTGAGTTTATTTGAGTTTGAGTTTTCATGACTTTTAAAAATGCAGATGGCTCGTGTGCATTATCGCAATTTAAGAGTTCCCCGCGAGCTTTTATTTTCCCATTTGCGACGGCGGAATGTGCGCGCCAGCGACGATTCCGGCCGGGGCGAGGGGCGGCGGAAAACGGTCGCGATCGAGTCGCGCCGCTGCTCT
This sequence comes from Ecitodaemon sp. MM-2014, assembly GCA_030557295.1. Lineage (NCBI taxonomy): Eukaryota > Metazoa > Arthropoda > Insecta > Coleoptera > Staphylinidae > Ecitodaemon > Ecitodaemon sp. MM-2014. The sequence continues at coordinate 103,695 of JARRAA010029281.1, forward strand.
TGAAGCAGCCGAAGCAAGAGAAAAAAAATATCAGAGAAACAAGTCCTACTGCCGCCGCCTTTAAGGTAATGACGTCGCGAACGTGCGCCGAATTTCGGATTATAATAATGCGAACGCTCCGATAATGGCCGAGCTTTCGAAGCTTTCCGCGTCGATTTTAGCTCGGCGCTAGGGAGAGCCGTCGAAATTTAATCAGAAAATACTCGAAACCTGAAACTAATTAAACTATGTCGAGGCGTCTTATGCCTGACGAGCTTTTAGAACTTTTTAAAGAATAATCCGTTTTTTGCTGTATTTTTTTCTATTCTATAAAGTTTAGGCGATAAAAGGATTCGGGCGAAAAAAGGTGGAAGCTCAAAGCTCGGTGGCTTTTTTAGTTCTATTTACTAAATCCCACTACCGGGGCGAGTGTTCTTGTTAAAAGTGTAATAATGCCCCCTCATATTGATTCCATTTATATGTAAATTCTTTTTTCTTGCCGGCCCGCCGCGCGCCGGCGTTCGGTGCGTTGATTTCGTTCGGTTCCGTTAAGTCGCCGTCCCCGCATGCATAAAACGCTCGCCGCAAAGCGCAGATTGCGCCCTCTTTCGCAACTTAATCAACGTCTTTTTCGTCGCCGGCGCCAGATTGTCGTTTGTTTTTCTTTCGCGCGGAATTTTCCGGCATAAAAAGGGCGCGCCGGCGTCCGACGTGGAAACTAACAGGTGCGAATACGCTCGCGAATTCCGACAATAGATTTTAAATCGGAACTAATCGAACCAAAATCTGGTGTTTTTGCGTCCGAAAATTTTGAGCCTTTTGAAGCGCCCGGAACGCTTGAGGTTTTCGAGGGTTGCGAGGCTTCGGGGTGGGACAGTAATATATCTTAAGGTGGAGGGTCATAAATTAAGCGCAAGCGGTGCGGAACGACTCGTGTTCTCCACGCGGCGCCCGGCGCCTCCGCGCGGCGCGTCACGCGGCCGCGACTCGCAACATCGCCGACAATAAATATCACTAAAGACCATAATTTCATGCCGAACGCACGAAAAAAAGATACAATTTTCCCGTCACTCTCGCCTCGCGTTTCCTCCCTCAGCGCTGGAATTCTTTGTATTCCACTTTAATCTCTTTTAACCAAGACAAACGATCGCGAATAACTTTTTCAATTAGCATAGATCCGTATCGAGCAATTAGACGAATTGCCCCGCAGGTGGGCGTGCGCGGCGTAATGAAAATCATTTTTCTTCCTTTCGCCCGCGCGCCCTCGGCCGGCATTCCTCGCGTTCATGTTTATGTTGATTCTTATAAATGACCGCCGCACTTTGATTCCCGATCGTCATAAATCTTAATGGGCCGCCCGCCGCGCATAAGTCACGAAGCACTCTAAGATATTTTTCGCGGATTGCAGTTTCATCGGATCGCGCGTCTCGCGAGCGCCGGTTTCATCGGCGCGCGCCGAGAGGAATTTATGCGCGCGTGTCGGCGAAGTGGAGGCGCCGGGTTCGCATTGTTCTCGCGCGCCCCCATATTAAAGCCATTAGTCTCGGGCGTTATGAGTCTTAGTTGCATCTCATTTGTCACAAATAGCGTTAGCGTTTAATGCATGCGACCCGCCGCGGAGGCGGCGAGCGTCGGCGGCGCTTCCCAAGACTTATAGTTCATTTTCGCATGCATGCGACGACGTGTTATTACACGCCCGGCGTATAATACGAGCATTCCGCAGGGACGTACTAAGAATTTAATAATTTCCGCTCCATGCATAACTTACTTTCGGAAGAGGAACGCGTTTTTCTTATCTTGCGGATAAATGCGATCCTGGAGACAATTATGTTCCCTACGTGCTTAGTTTAATCAGGATTTTATTACACGTCGGGTTTATTCCGAATTATCGTGCAAAGTTGCGTGTTTTTTTTCTTCGCGCGTTGTTTCGCGAGCCGAAATTCTTTGCGGAGATTGTCGGTTCTCGCAACAGGCTGTACAACCGGTTTCCACTGGCACAATTTAAATGCACATTATGCGCACATGCTATTGCCAGCGCTGTTCTCTCGTAGCTCTCCTCCGGCCGGCGCATTAAAGTTCGCGTTGTTTGCCCGTAGAGTGCATGTTCATTTATGTGCGAGCGGATGCAATTTGCCGCTCGCTACCAGCAATTTACAATTTCTCGAGGCCCGCCGGCGCGGACAATCTTTATCGGCGCGGCATTTAATCGATTTGGTTGGCGCTGGCGCTAAAACGAAAGATTGCCTCCCCGTAAATCGGCAAAGCGCGGCGCGAGCTTGTAAAAGCTTGCGGCGCGCAACCACAATGTGCGCAGAACGCGCGACGAAAGGAAATCTAATTTTTTATCGCCGAGAAACATCGGCGTTAATATTTGCGCACCTTGGGAGGGCGAATGGAATAAGATACTGGTCGACGTTCACTCTCTATCCATCAATTTGGCAAGCGTCGCCGCGGTCGTATATTAATCACGTTGAAATATGGCTTTGCGGATAAAAGTGGCGGTTGCTCGAGACCGTGCGCACCGTTCGGCGCGAAGGCGCCGGGCGAATATAGACGCGCGCGTCGAGATGTGACGAGGTGCCACATGGACGAACACGACTTTGACGCGCCCGCCGACGGTAATCATGCACCCGGGAGTTTAAGTTATGAAAAATGCAAAGTGCGAGACCTCCCGACGCTCCCCTCGCCGGCGTTCCTCAACACCCGGTCTCGCGCCGGAATAAAGTTACCTTTTCATACTCGCTGAAACATTCTCTGCGCGACAGACCCAAGGTGAATTTTAGAGCGACTTACTTTGCAATAATAGAAAGCAGTTAATATCCCGCGCGAAATGTTCCCTGCTAGAAATTGCGCTAAAAAAAAAACGGGATTTTAGGGTTGGATGTTTATTGGATTTTTATGAAGTATAAGGAGGTTCCCCGGCCTCGCTGATGTATTCAGTTATTCCAATTGCTTTGCATATGCGTTCGCGTTCGCTTTGAGCCGGAATCGATAAATTTTTATTGCGTTACTTCGCCATTTGCCCGGCGCCTCCACGCGTGCCGGCGACGTGTATAAATAAATATTTTCGGAGACATCGGCAAGGTGGCGATGATGTTTGCGCACGTCCGCCCCCTCGACATAATAGTCGCCCCATCCCCCCGCCCGAAAACGAACGAAAGCGAACGCGAGAACATCCGGAGACATTCACGGCTAAAAGTTATGACGCTAGTTTTTTTTCGCTCCTTCCGCCCGCTTTTTCTTCTTCATCGGGGAAAATTCAGTCGACTCGAGCGAGCATTATTATTATCCGAGGACGCCCAGACACAGGTAGAAAGGAAGAACTTTTTGCGCGCGGTGCCTTTCGGTGGTTTGCTTAAATTGAGTCGGAAGTTTCGGGCAAGTGACAATGGGGATCATATTTCATTAAAACTTTTATTTGCTGTTTGCGCCGCGACGAAATTTGATAATAGGCAAAGCGACGAGTTAAACCATCGCGAATTTGCTCGCGCGTTTATGGGCAAAGTTTTAATGAGCGTCGAATTATTTTTATTTCGGCGAAACGCTTCGGGTCCGGCCTTGTCGGCCGCGCCGCCGAAAACAAATCGACGCGGATAACGCCGGGCGGACGCTCGCCGCGGCTTCGGGGCGGCAATATCGGAAACGAATGGCGGTTTAACTTTGATTCGGTCAATGCGCAATCAAGCCGGCCGTAAAAACGCAAATGGCGCGCGGCGCGCGCCGCTCGCGAATTTATCAAGCCCGCCGAAACGCAATCGCAATCTGCGAGCGCATTTATTTCGTTCGGGCCGGGTTCGGATAAGCGCGGTCGTTCGCAGCGGAATCGGCGCGGCGCGAAAAAATGTACAATCCGCCACCGCGTCGGGAGGAAAATAAGGAAAACCGTCCGAATCTCAGACGTCCCCGAGCAGAGCAAACATTCGCCGCCGCTTGCAACGCTCCAAGTTCTAATCTCGAATACGATGCTGACACGACAGATCAAAGCAGCGCGCACGGCCAGCGCAAAGTCACAATGTCATCAAGTTTCCCCATGTTATTCCCAGAGGTGTAAACTTCCCAACTTGGCTGCCATCGAGCCGCCTCGATGACGATTATTATCATTATCGTTATTAGCGAAAGTCGGTTTTACTGCGTCGTAATTCACCGGGACGTTAACGTAAAAATCCGGCGAAATGTTTCTGCCAATTTGGACAGCAATTAGCGACAGACGACGATTTACGAGCGCGCCTACGCATGTTTGCTCGCGATTTATGCCTTTCGAATCAAAACGCGCGCGGTGTTTTTATTTTCGGCGGCGCGCAAGGGAAATCGAAGGGAAAGCGTAATGAAAAAGGAAATTAAGAATAGCGCCAGTCGATTTGTGCGCACAATTTAATAAAATCGCGAAGGGGGGAAAATTGCGAAGTAGCCGGGCTCGTTTAATTTCCACGTTTCGCAATTTAAAACTCATCGATTTGCGTCGCGCACGCAAGCTGCAAATCGAAGCGATGATTAATGCACATTCGCGTTTTGCATGTTTATCATAATTACATATCGCAGTTTTGCGCTCGCGCTCATCGCGCGCTGGCGAAAACGAGAAAAATTTACCACCCGCGAGGCGCGCAGGTCGACCTTTAGTTTTGCCTCGACGTTGTGCGAGGAGGAAATTGTTTGGCCGCGCGATAACCATGTGGAAAATTTAATCAGACTCTAATAGGCGTGAAAGCGAATTAGAACGAGCGCGCCCCGCGCCCCCGAAAGAACGTAATTAAAAGATATTTTATATTTTAAAGCGGCGCGTTCTCGTTAATTAAATTCTCCGCCGCTCGGGCGTCGGGGCGCTCGCGCACTCTCGTTTTCGGCGAGCGGCGGGAATATTAGAAGAAACGCCTCAATGATAAAACGTCGGGAGTCATCTTGATTTATAATTTTAATATAAACTCGCGCCGACGCGAGAATACCTGTCGGGCGTCGGCGCCGGCGTTGTTGCCGTCGATGTCTCACGGGAGGTAGGCGAAATTTATTTAGTGCGAAAGGGTGGAATCAAATTGGACTAATTAAATTTTTAGTTGGAGCCTTGGCGCGCGATCGTGAAAATTCGCAACGCAAATATTATATTAGACGTCAGCGATCGCGACATTTTACGAGTCAATCGTCTGGGGGTCCTGCATGTTTTATACCTTCCAGTCGGACGGACGCGAAACCAATCGTAAAGACAGGAGAAGGCCAGCAGCGCTAAATTTATCCATTTTTTTTTGTTTCTAGCGAAAGATGGAAGTTCATCAGCAGGTCCAGTTTTCATTAACCCGGAAAACCAAGCGAAGCCGACTCAAGTTGCAGCCGCAGCGGCGGGCGCGCTCGTTACTCAGACCGTTTACGGCTTCCTGGATTTTACAACGACCATCGGCAATACGGTTATGGTCTTCTCGCCCCAGAGCGCTGCACCGGCCGCCCCCGCTCCAGGTAATCAAAATAATTTCATATATTGCAATCCCACGGAAATTTCCCTGCGCCGAACGCTTTCCAATCCAATCAACTAGTTTTACTGCCGTTACTGGTGGATCCCATAGTTGAGGTTGGGATTGTATTGCTTTTAGTATCTCCATGTTTATTTCGCACCAGTTATGCAGATATCTGCAGTGTTACGACCTCATAATTTATGACGTTTGTTGCAGAACAAGAGCAAAGCGCGCCACAGGTTACAAGTGTGATCGAAACTAAACCTTCGCCTTCCGTGACGATTGTAACTCAGGTCGCGGACGTTCCGGCGATCATTAAACCCAGCAAAACCGAAAAGAAATCCAGCGGGACTAGTAAAAAACTGTCGTCGGTCGTGCACGTTGTGGAATCGACCAAGCCCAAAGTGCCGGAGCCGATTGTCAGCGTGGTGACTGTGCGGGAGGAAGCGAAAGCTCCATCTCCAGTTGTCAGCTCGAAAGTCCAGGTCGTCGAAAACGTTCAACCCGAACCGCCAAAGATTATCACGAAGGTCGAGGTTGTGACCCAACAACCGGAGCCGCCGCTAATTTCCTCCCACGTAGAGGTATTGGAGGCAACCACCTCCGCTCCGAGCCCAGTGCTGTCCAGCGTGGTGGAAATCCACGAAGCTGAGGAGGAACCAGCTGTTATTCTTGGCAACAATATTGGCGAGCCCGAATACGATTTCTTGTCGAGGCAACCCTCTGAGGTGGTGGAGGAAACTTACAAAGTCATCAATCTTAAGCCAAGCGCCAAGGCTCACGGAAAGAACAGAGCTTCCACTTTGAAAAATAAAGGGCACGGCCACACGGCCACCAAGAGGACGGACTCCCAGCACCCCACTGGACTAGTAACGAAGCTGGGAGGCACCGTTGTTAAAGATGGAGTAACCACTGTGCACGAAACTAGTGTTATTGGAACGTACATCTCTGGGAAATATGCGCAGGTCCTACAAAGCACTTCGCACATTTACAACGCTAAGCAGAAGATTAACCCATCGCCCACTTTAAGGATCTTAAAGACGGCTGCCCCTGCCCTGGGCAAGAAGAACCGACACTTGGAACCAACTCCAGCTGCCTCTATAAACGAGGAGAGTCTGCTGGTAGCGGAAGTTACGCAAAACGCCATCAAACCGACGAGGAAACCTTCCGGGGCAGGCGGATTTAAGAGATTTAAAAATAGATCTCAGGAGTACGAAGAAGTCGAGAATGAAAGTGCGCCCCCAGAGAAGAAGACGTTGAGGAATCGCCAGAATCAACCGAGTCAACAAGCACAGTCTAGAAGCTTCAAGTAAGTTTAACTTTGCGTTACACTTTGTATGTCCTTCTTCTTTCTTCTAATACACCCTGTAACTATAATACCAGACAGCACAACACTCAACACTCGAACCACAACTCTTCCAACAAGAAATTCGGCCGCAACAAGTCTCAAATATCCACTGTGTCTGTGTCTAGCGAGCCGGCACCTAGCAAAAGGTACAACTCGAGGAGAAACAAGCAAGGACAACGTGCCACCAGCACAGCGGCCCCCGACAACGCTGGATTCACTCGTCGCGGATACAAGCCGAAGGTGCAAGCGTCCACGGTGGACAGCTCTTCGTCTTCCTCCAGTTTGTATAAATTCAAATTAAACAGATCTCCGGGCCGCTGGCAGTACAAGACCACGCCCAAGCCACGTGTGACTATCAGGAAAGTCAACGACGATGATGTCAACGATGCCGTCACTCCGCCGCCTCTACAAGAAGTGTCCCCATCCTTGAACGACCTCGTCACTCCTCAAGCTAGGTCTGACGATGTGGATGGACTGGTCGGCTCCGAATCGGTTGCCTCGCTCGTTGACGACGAAAGCTCCACGGAAAATAAACTAGATACACCGTTTCCTCTGGAGACGATCAAAGTGGAGATTTCCACACCTCCGGACTTCAAGGATATTTACTACGAGATCGCAACTATTAAATCGCCTTACACCTTCCAGGTCGGTTTGACTCTCTGTTTCTGTTCGGCGCGCAGAGCAGGAATTAATTTTACGTCGAGCTCTCGTGTTTGTTCCAGGTCGGAAGTGTCAAGAACACGCGTTACATCACGGTGACGTCTACGTTCGAGAAGAGTTTAGAGGCAACCAGCGAGCCTGTAGGACCCACGGCGACGGAACCCTTGACGGAAAACATCCTCGCTACGACGAGCAACTACGACAAGGATAACAATTTCCTCGATTCCAGCATCGCCACCCTCCCTCCCATCTATCTGGCTGCTGATATGGAGACTCCTCCTCTCGAGACCCTCACTGACACTTTCGGCACGACGCAGACAATGTTAAAGACGCATATTTTACCTGTCATTCGGGGCGGCAACGACACGACGAGTTACACGTTAGTTCAGACGTATCTTGTGACTAGAATGGTGACAGCGACCAAGACCCTACCACCAATGGACGCTTATCACTTCAATCCTAGCAAGACCCTGAATGAATTCAACAGCCACCTTGACGAGGCAGGTTCCGAACTGCACTTGGAGCTCGAGTTTGGCGACCAGAACGAACATGACGACGGCACCCCCAAGAGAATTCTACCCGGGGATCTTGACCTTGCCAATATCGGTAGCGATTTCGATTTGTCCTCGGTTGACAGGTCTAGGATTCCCGACAGCTTTAAATTGAAGAAGGCCCAGCCGACGACACCCAAACCCCAGTTCCCCGACGCGTTGCAAACTCCCGGATTGAGTCCAGAACAGTTGCAACAACTCGCCCTGTATAGATTGCTCAATCCTCAGGCTCAGCCACCTCAAGGGCAGGTTATTACCGCATCGAAACCTGTCGTTAAAGTCGAAACAGTATATGAATCTCATGTTATCCCAGTGGTGAATGGCCATAATACCATTCTGAGCACTTTGTCTAAAGTGGTCGGAACTGTCACTAAAACTGACTACGAATACGTCACCAGCACCTTACCAGGAATCCCCAACCTGCCCATACCACCGCCGGTCAATCCCCTCTTCCCTCAACAGCAGCCCCAGTTCGCTGTCACATCTTCCCCAGTAGTTCAGACCACAATCGTCACTCAGACCCAGTCGAAGATTCTCAAACTGACGTTCGGAGCAAAGACTGCTTACACGACAATCTTCTCGACTAAGGTGGTCCCGACGCTTTTGACCTCTTACATGACAGCCTCAGTGCCAGTCCAGCCCACGGCAGCTTTCCCAGGGTTCTTCCCGGCTCCATACGGACCATTCCCATACGTAGGCTAGATCATCAACACAAAACAAACCACGTGGTGCAAATTACTGAGTAGTGCAATACGTACTTGCGCGGAGACTCAAACATCTTGTATATAAATCCATTGACGAAATTCATCAACGTAGTACTTAAGTTAGGTGTACTTAAATCGTAGACGTAAGCATCTCTCTTTTTCGACGTTCTGAATTGGAATTTCCGGAAAGTAATTGTAATTTTTTGTATTATATTATTGTAATATACATATTATAATAAATTATGCTTAATAACATTCCAGCGGCGTGCGGTAAGAGTTATTTCGCGTGGAAGTTGTTCTCCGCAGCTTGGCGGGCTTAGTTTTTCTGTTTCCTCGTGTCTAGTTAAGCTTTTTACATCTGCCCTCATGCCCGCAAGCCTGGCGTCGCTTTCTCGGAGCAATTTTCATTGATTACTTATCAGATTTATGTTATACGTACGTTTCCTTGGCTGAAAGTTATTAAATTTCGCCAGGATTTTCTATCAATGCGGCTCCCCGCGCGCACATTCCTGCATGAAGCCGGCGGACGCAATAATATCGCACGACAGGAGCTTTCTTTCTTATTACGTTTCGTTTTCATTTTCTGCGGAAATCTGGAGACCTGGAAAACCCCAAGAATCCGGCGAAATCTCTAATGATTACATCATAAAATTGTGCGATGTTGCCGAGCTTTGCCGGGCATTCCTGGCTTCGTTAGCGGCGAGGAAAATGTGGGAAATTTATCGAGTGACGGACAAAACATTGGATTACCCACCCAACTAGTCGGAAGGCATTGCGGCGCCGTGGCAGCGGTAAAATCAACATTTCGGACGAACCTTCGATATTGCCGCAGATAATCGCGGCATGTTTGACGGTGGTGGAGATGGAGATGGATTTAGTCGGCTAGGGGGGGCGGCCGCGTGGAGGGCGGTTTTGGGCGAGGTGCGATTGTGCAGCCGGCCGAATTAAATGAAGAATGATCGTCGCGCACTTCCGGCGTCCTTTATGGCGCCGATATTGTTATTGTTGCGCGCGCGTCCGCCGGCCGCCGAAACGGCGCTGACAAATGGCGCGCGGGGCCGGTCACTTTTAAATTAGATGTGCACACGCCACGTCGCCCCCGAGCCGTCATCCACGCTTCGAAATCGCTCGAAACGTTTTGTTTGTTCCTGCGAACGTGATCGCGAATTTGCCATGTACAATCACGTCGACTCGAAAGCAACAAAGTCGGAAACATTCGGCAATTAAAGGAGGAACTTTCAAACTTTATTTGTTAGAAACTAAAGTTTAATAAAGAGAAATCTGCTTCGAGCGGAAGCGAATGATTCTTTTTTTCGGGTCGAAAAACTTTCCGGAAATTTCCGGCAAGTTTAAAATATGGAAAACATGTCAGGAGCAGTTCGTCACGTTCCGAGACCGTTTTTAATATGTTTCCTTCGTGCAACGCGCAAGGAATATTAAACGGTTTAACAGAAAAGTAGTTTTTGTGTTGTTTTGACTCTAGTCAGCATTTTTCGAGGTGTTGAGCGCCTCCGCGCCGGAGAAAACGAACAGAAAAGGGAAAATAATGTACAAGGAAAGCAGATATTTCACCCGGGTCTTATAAATCACTCGCGATACGCATCGACAGCCGTCTGATGCACCGGAATAGGATAAAGTGTTGTTCGGAAAGGATTACTCATTAGTTTGGCAAGAAATAGCGAAACTATTCATCAAGCTAGTAAGGAAGTCTCCGTTCTTACAATTACTACCACACCCTGTATACATCCAAGGAGGAGAGGCGGCGAAACATCATGATTCACCTCTGTGTCATAGCTACGAATGTACATCTTGTTTGCTGCGCCTAATTACGATTAGATAAGGCATTATCACTGAATCAACAAAAGTCTCGTCGACTTGTTTCGATCCAGGTTATCTGCCATTCGAAGCGCATCAAGTGTAGCTGGTGATAACACGCCCAGTGCGCGGATACGCATCGAACAACGTTGATTAATCAAGAGAGCAGTTTTTTAGTGCGGATATTGTGTGAAAAGTGCGCAAAATGGGCGGACGTGGGAAAAGCGAGGAAAAACTGAGCAATCAGATTGAATTGCTCAAATTCTTCATGCTCTTTTTCAACGCGTTTGTTATTGTAAGTATTCCTGTAAAATTTCTGCACAAATCTTTAAAAATACATCATACATTAGAAATAACTAAAATACAATCAGAAAATGAGAAATATTCGAAGGATTTTAATTAAAGATAATTGTTAGACTGCGTGATATTTCGCAATGAACAGCCCCAACTTCGATAAATCGAATGTGAAATCATCGGAATGAAAAGCGATGAGAAACGCGCCATAAAAACCAGCGTGATTAATGCGCGCACATTCTGTTTATCTCTTATCAGAGAACGAGGGAAGAGATAAACTCAGGCTAGTAATGAATCACGAACAATTTTATTTTTAACCGTTTTTGTGCTGTTTTTTCCTACCCATAGAACATTTTAGACTTTTTCGGCGTCCTACTTCGGAAACTATTTCTGAACGTGTTTCGAATAAGGTGTAGTTATGAAAGTTGCCTTCGCGAGACTCCCCGGACGGAAATAATAATTAAACGTCATAAATTAACAAAGTAAGGTACAAAGTATGTGATAATCGGCACGCAACGCGTGCGTAATTTTCCAAGAAAGCTCGTCGAGGCGTTAAACTTGTTACTAAGTCCTGCGCGACGTACAAACAAGGATTTATACTTTATTTAGGTTAGGTTGCAGTAAAGTGAACACACCAAGGGCATAATAATTAGTTATTACGGAATAATGGGCATAATAATCGAGGCGGTCGTTTTAAATTTCCCGTAAACGCAGGAGGGCTGTTTTATATTGAAAATTGAAATGAAAAGTGTTCAATTAGTTTTTTTTGTTGGGGTAAATTCAATTAACGATAATTTGGGGGATTTCCAAAATTAATTATATTTTTTAGAAAAAAAGAAAACATTTACGGCGTGTGTACCGAAAACATTTAAGTTTCTCTTAGAATGCGAATGTTTCGTGAAAGAAAATAAGTTTCCAAAACACCCGGTGTAAAATTAGCATGCAGCAACCAGCTAAACATTTTGGTATAACTGCGGGATTTGCATATTTAGGCGCGCACAATACCGCCGCCGCCTTGGAGGCAGCCGAGGCAACCGAGGCAGGCATCGTCGCCGCCGCCGCCGGTCGTTTCGAGGGGGCAGAAATTAAAAATTATTTACGCCCCTAGGCGCGCGGCGAATGTATGCAAAGCTTCGCGAATAAATCGGATGTAAACAGCCCCGCAGAGTTTTCTCCGCGTCCTCCCTTTCGCCGCCGCCGCCGCCCGCCGCTCGGCCGCCCTCGGCGGTTTCTACGAAACGCTCTTTTGACGCCGCGCGAAAATTATAAATACTTAACCGATTGAATTGATACGACGCTGAATACGCTTTGCAAAAAACCAACCACAATTGAATATTAAACTGAATTAATTGCCTGCATTATTAAAACGGGAAAATATCCTAAGGGATCGCGTGAGGAATAAAGATGCGAGTCATGCTCGGACGCGTGCTCGGCAGAAATTGCAAGCGGGACAAATTTACATGTTATTAACAAGTGCGATTAGTCGCCACCCTTGTGGCGCCCCCACGTCGTCCGATTTGAACGAATGCCCGCCGCGAGTCTCGAATTAATTGCGCTGATAAGAAGGGTTTGCTCAAATCGCGTTCTACGAACTACCCTCAAGCGAGGCGCTCCAGGGCCACCCCACGACCGCGAATCTGCTCCTAGGATGTGTAATTGTCCTTCTTAGATACAAACTTCGGCTTTCGCCCGCTGGATTTCGCCGAGATAGTGATCCCATTGGTGCAATAGATTTTTCTTAGGAGTCGCGCTTGCCTTAAGGGTAGTTTTTGCATTTCGCATGTCTTGTAGCGAGATAAAGGGGATAGAAAAGGCGATTAGAGAAAGTGATTTCCCTCCGTTGAACCGAAAATGCATTACGACTGCGAGGGGTAGCGGCCGCCACCCCTTTGGTTGCCCGCGGCAAGGACGAGCGGGACGCGGACGACGCAGAGGACACCGAACCGACGAAGGAAGCGTAATATTTCACCCGCGCGGCGCGCAATTACCGCCGGAGGGCTTAAGACAAAAGCCGGCGGGGCAGAACTAACACTCAAAGCCACCCCGCCGCAGGGGGAGGTTTACCGACGCGTCTAATTTGACGTGGAACAAGATCGATTTAGAACGAAAACAATTACAAGCGGCGCTCGTTAAAGAAATGTCCTCAAATCGCATCTTATTAGTGTGAATATTTGATAGGTCGTTCGATGCTAGTTGCGAGGGGTAGTTTTCCGCACGGCGGTGGGATCGGGCAGCGAGTCCGGGCGGCATGTCGGTTTTCGATTTTCGGGTCGTTATGCGGCGCGCGGATGGCATCCGGGAATAACGCCCTACAAACAATGTGGGAAAAGTGCACCGACCGCCCCCGGCCACCCCCGGCGGGCCGCCGCCGGCGCAAAGGGCGCGCGGCGCGAGGCGGCTGGGGAATCGAACGCGGTCATTTTAGAATTACGTGAAATTGTTATCATAAACATCTGAGGCCATTGAGTCCTCCTCGCGCGTGACCAGAATTTCGCCGGGCTCGCCTCGCCCGTTTCGTCCTTCGCGAAAATAATCTCCGAAATGACTTCTAATAATTCTAATGTCTGCTTATTCCGCCGAGGCGCGGCGGCGGCGAATACCGAAATCGAAAATCGTCGCAAAAAGTTCCGAGGAAATATTCGTCCTTTCGTCGACGCGACGCGGCGCAGCAGACTGTGATCGAGGGTAACGAAGTGAGCAATGGCTCGTGCTCGCGTTCGCCAAACTATCGACGTCGTCTTCCTTGCGCCCTCCTTCGCCCGACCGGTCCTCGCGGAAATCCGTCTCGTCCTGGCGCCGGATCGATGCGGCGCGTTTTTACAAATTCGCATTGTGCGCGCGTTCGAATCAGATTAACAACCTTTTAAACTCGAATCCAACCAAAAAAGATCCGCTCTTATGAACTCCGCTTAAAGCGACCCCCCGCGATTCCTTTTTTCGCGAACAACAAGATCGCTGCGCGGGAGAAATGTCTTTGTCCATGCATAATGCGTTTTTTGCGCGGCGACTGTTGCATTCGTTTGAAAGTCGGCGCGCGCGTCCCGGAAGATTTGCCGAAGATGTCTCTTATCGTCCGAGAGCATCTCATAATGCGCCGAGCGGCTGATGAAAGCGCGCGGCGCAGAGATACAAATTTAATCTGCAAAGTGCTCCTGTTTCGGCAGGAAAATCCGGAAAAGTTATCAAAGTATGCGTCGCGCGCGCGCCTCGCTCCGTCGGGACGGGCGGAAATTGTCGAGTGTTTTTGAAAAACTCCAATCGCACGCCGCGCATTAGAAGCACCTACTCGAGGACAATAATATTAAAAACTCGAGCGCATTAAAATGTTTTCCCCGCGAAGACAAACAAAGGAAGCGCCGGAACGGCAAGCGGATATTAACATTTATTGCCCGCGCGCGGCGGCGGCGGCATCTCGAAATATAAATTTCCTGAATAAATTTTGCATCGACGCCGCCTTTCGGCGCGGCAGCGGAACGCAATGCATTCGACAAATTGAGCCACACACGCGCCCCGCCGACCCGCCGAATTCGGGCACGTATCGCTTTATGCGAAGATTGAAAGCCGAAACAAAGTGACGCGATTTCTCTCCGCGTGACGGCACAATGCGGAAATCGGCGCGCTCCGGCGGAGAAGAATTCGGGCATTATAGCATAACCCACGTTGATAAACATGTCGGGCACGCAAATGTTCGCGCGTTCGCCGCGCGACAAATCAATGGCGCCCGCAATTGATTGGCCCGAAATCGGGTGCATAAAGGGTGAGAAAAATCGTCGCAGATTGTCGCTGACGGTCGACGCTGCGCGTGCATGCGGGTCCTCGACGGTAGATATGATTGTTTTCCCACAATGCCACCCCTTGCGAGCCTGTTATGCCCGATCGTCCGCGCGCCCGGCGGAGTTGCCGAAATTTGATTTGGTCGGTCAACGAAACGCTCGGGAAATTAATTCCACATCTAATGCGCGGTGAACGAATGTCATAGCGCCGCGTATCGAAGCTTTCATCGCGGCTGTCTATCAATCATAAAAGATTTCATTTGCCGAGCGGCGGGCCGAAAGCGCGCGGCGAGAAATAAAAAGAACTGCGAGTCCGGTCGTAAGAGAAAAAAAAAGCGCGCGCGCGCCATTGGGACGTAATACGTTTCGACGCCATCGCGCGTTTCCGAATTCGCACATCTACCGCTGCCGCCCGAAGGTCGAGCGGGTGGTCACCCCTGGGGGCCACCGACGTCCATATTGAAACGCGGGATGCTGACGTCGAAAGAAACTCGGACGTCCGGCTCGAGGCCCTCGAAGATTGAGTGGAGCGAGTTTTTTAATCTCGATGACTCCGGCTCGCTTTGTCACCGCCATATTTCAACGTTATTTGATATTATTTCATGTCCGCCCCGCGATTTAATCTCGCGAGCGCGGGCTGCCAATCAGGACCTCGCGAGGGAGGTTTCGATGTTCGGCGCGAAAAAGAAATAAATTAACGCGGTGCATAACGAGGTCCAGTTAAGCGAAGGGGTTAGTCAAGGAAAGCCAGCTGATGGATGCGGGCGCATCGTTCAAAGGGTGGTTCTGGAGGAGTCTCGATGTCGCGATAGCAGCGCCTCATTTACTCCCAATGACCGCACTTTATTACGGCCGGCGGTAATTACGCCCGTAATCGGTCCATTCCGACCCGGGACAAAACCCATCCCCCCCTTGGTCCTTCACTCCGCCGGCGCCGCTATCGCGCAACAACATACGCCGCCCAACCAACAACCGCCATCAGCATTGACCACCATCCGCCAGTTCATCTAGTCGCTAGTCACCAGTCACTACCAATGACGTGGATTGGTTTCAGTGCAAAGCGGAATGAGCATCGGGACAAGGACGTCTATTCCTAGGATTATCTTAATCTACCCCTTCCGTTTGTTTATTTATTTTTTGCTGGCATTAAGCAGGAATTTATATCTTGCTCGGTTCGCATGCAGGACGCGTGCCATAGCTCAATGGTCGTAATGTTTTCTGGTCCTGGGAATTGCCACCTATTCCAATCGGAAATTGACTTTGGTGTGTTCAGGAATTGGGTTAGGCGTTGGGAGCTTGTTCTCATCCTTCGCGCGTTTCGCCCGGAATCGAAGGTCATTTTGTGGTCAATGATCTAGGAGGGTTTGAATTTCAATTCGTGCATCATGCTCTTTACTCCGAACCGGTCCGGCGCCGTCTTGCGGCGCAAGCATTTTTCCTTACGTACGAACAAGGATTTCGGCGGAAAATTCCCCTCGTTACGGACGATGATTGTTTCGGTCGCATCTGGTATGTCGGGAGGTGTATCTGGCGAAGATATCACATCTCGTTGTATATTCCCCGTCGTGTGGGAAACTTCCTTAATTCAATTCCGGCATAGTTTTCCCGGTGAATTATGCCGGATTCGCGTGGGATCCTGCGCCGCGCATCTTAAGAGAATTGAACCGACAATCCGAGAGGAAGATGCGATTGCACGGATGCGCATTTAGCCGGCAAAAACACGAGAGAACTTAAATTACAACTTTGAGAAAAATCCGCGAGCGAATCTCGCACTAAAGCGCGTTCACGGCCGACGTTCCGCACTAAGAACATGACTGAACGTGACCTTTTCATTTATTCCGCCGCGCCGGCGGAGAGGCGAGCGTAGTAAGCCGGAGGCGGGCGGTTATTTATTCAGTAAATAATGCAGGCATAACTCGCCCGAGCGGCGAGTCGTCGCCGCGCGCGAACAATGGGCGACAACAAAACGCGGAGCAAGTGGAGCAAGCGCCGAAACAAACGAAACAAGCAAAACAGGCGCAACGAGCGAACACGTCCTGCAACAATCGGCACGCGCTTCGCGAGGAGGCGCATGTCCTGCAGCGCGTGTGCGCGCCGCCGAGCGCTTCCTTTTGTGATTTATTTCGCCTCAAATTGAAAACGTCATTTTTAAATGAATATTTTTATTTATGTGCGCGAGATAAATCCGATACGCGCGGCGGGGCGCGCAGGACGTCGAAATTAAATCGCGATCATGAGGCCTTAGGCGTTTGCCGTTTGCGTTTACGAATTTCGGCTTTTGTTACATTTGCGCCGTCACTCGCGGCGGCGCAAAAAAGTTTCTTTTTTTTCTAGAAATCCGTAAAAATCGCGGACGAATTCAATTGTGTTCGGCGCGTTAGAGGTTAGGATTTATCGTGCGCCGCGTGCGGGCGTTGGGGCGAGTTGAAAATTTGGAAAATGCGGAAAACTGTGCGCGCCGCGTCTGATGGGTTTATGCTTGACGTCCGTGACGCGGTGCAAAGCGCAGAACGGAGAAAGGTAAACGCCGCCGCCGCCTGGAAGGATGTCGGGCGTTCCTCGGGCACGGGCCGGAGGTGGCGCGGGAAGGCGGCGGGCGCGTCCGCCGCTCGCCCTGATGGAAATTGCGCCCGATGTGTATTCGACGCCGCCGCGCGCGATGCTAAGCCGGCGACTTAATGAGAACGAACTGGATAACAAATGTCGGATTAAGAAATGTATTTTCGTCCTGGGCACCACCGGGCCGCTCTACTTTTCCCACCTCTCCCCCGGGTCGGCGCGCTCCCTTTTTTGTCATTTGTCCTGATCATTTCTCGGCGCTGACCTTAAAACTTCTGCGGGAATCCGAGCGTTAATTGCATTTTTCTTCCGCGCGTCGCGCCTACATTAAGTAAGTTTGTTTATATCAATCCGGCAGTAAGACGCGGCCCGTCGGCTTTAAAGCGGGCTGCCGCCCCCGCGCGCGTCCCGCTCGAGGCGCCCGCTCGCTGGACGTTAATGGCGTACGTGTCGGAATTGGCTCGGCTCGGCTTGCTTTGTGGATCCATTGCTTCGAAGCGTGCAGTCCCACTTTTATTCCGCCCGCTGCGGAGGCGGCAGCGAGCGGCGGCGGCGCGGCTCAAAGCATATCGCGCAGTTCGTGCAAAAGATAGCGAAAAGGCATCCCTGTTTTAGTTATGTTCTTTGTGTCCGTTCGTTACGACGCCTTGTGTCTAGAATTTCCAGCGCCGCGTCGCCGCCTCGCCGCCGCCGCTTTTGAAGCGATGCGCGCCGCCGCCGCCGCTAACTATTGACCAGCGCGCAAAAAGCGCAAAGCGCACGAAATGCGCACAGAGACGGACATGTCAGGCGCCTCGTTGATTTTATCTGTTATCAGGGACGATGCCGCCAAGTGATCCGATTGCCTGCGTTTTCCGGGTACCGCGAACCGGAAACTGTAAAATTTTTAATGCGGCCATCATTTCGTTCGCCCAGCGAGCGATACACGCCCGGGACGAGAAGAATTAATCCGTTATTATTGCTAGTTTTACCGCCATCATCCCCGTCGACTCGGGGAGACGCGATTAAGTTTTACTTTTGCTCGAATCGCTTTTAATCAAAGACCTTATGGCGCGCGTAAAAATCCAAATTCTTTATCAATCGGTGTAGCCTTATCGAACTGCAGACGCGGAAGTGGGACATCCGCATCCTTGCCATCGCCCCAGCGCCGGGGCAGCGCCGGCGGCAATGCTTTCTCCACATATTATCATCCGTCGTCGTGTTTGCCGCGCGGCTCAGGGCGGCGGCGCGCCCATTGTCATATGTCAACGACGACGAGCGCGATTTATCTTCCGCCTATATCGCCCCCCCGGCCGCCTCCGGACGGTTGACGTCGCGCGCTCAAGTGATGACCCAACTTCAAGCGATAAATTTTGCATTCGGAGCGGGCGCGTTTTTATTTCGCAACGCTGAAATGAATTTGTTTGTCTCAGATGCTCGGCGTCGTCGTGTTCTCGCTGAACATGTGGCTGGCCTTCGACAGCGGCATCGGCGAATGGGTCAAGGACCTGGAGCTGCAGAAGTTCTACATTGGCGTCTACGTTCTGATCCTCGCCGCCTTCGTGATGGTCCTGAGCAGCGTCATCGGCTGCCTGGCCATCTATTCCGAGCAGAATTTGTTCATGTCCGTGGTGAGTAGTCGTTTTGGCGCCGCCTCCGGGCGACGTCGGGCGTGGCTCAAAATTCGCCGCGCAAAACGATCAAGAAAGTGTTTGCGATGTTTATTTAATGCTCGACGGCGTCATTCGGGACGTTTCCCGGCGCAATTTAGCCGAAATCAGTTCGAGTCTTTGCGCATACATTTTTTATCTTTATTCCGGTCTTTTGCCGCCCGCCGGGACGCTCCGCAACGTGCCTATCTTGCAAATTACAATATTTCTATTTGTCGCGAGATTGCGCGGCCGCAAAGGAAAAACACATCAGCGCGCGTTTTTCTGCAAGCTCAGCTCAGCGCGGAATGCCCCGAGGGTCGAAGTGGCGTCTTCGTGCCGCCGCCGCGCGATACATTATGCCCTCCTTGCGCGCGTTTGTTTACCATATCAAAACATATTCCCGACGCCCGCGGGCGGTTTTCGACCCTCGAATTATCTAAACGGCACGTGTACATAAAATTTACATCTTTTAACGCAATTTTCCTCGGCGGCACAACGCCCTCGCTTTCCAATTCGGCGAAACGCCAGAAGAACGCCAGCGAAAAGTAACTAAATATTGTTTTAATCTAAAATATGCAGGCAACAATTCGAGAAGCCTTTGCGGCCGCGCCGGAAATGAAAGAAAATGTGGAAACGGCGAAAAATGCGCGGCGCGGGAAGATGAAGGAAAACCGCTGCGCGCGGTGGACGCATTAATCTATGCAGCTCGAAATGCAAACGCGGAGGATGCGGAAAGTAGGGCGGAACATTACGCCGTGGGAAACGAATTGTTTGATATCCACTGGGCGATGCGCAATGTCGTCCGGAAGTCGTCGATTCCGCGACCGAACAAGGCCGACGCAGGATAATCAATTAGAACGGCATTCCGCGCCGTGCGCGGCACGAAAAAAGACGATAACGTAAATTTCCCGAACGATATTCGTTCCTCTAGACGCTGCAAACGCTGACGGGGGCGTTTACGTGAGCGGGGGCGGCCGCAACTGAGTGGCAATCGTTGTAGCGCGCGGCGGGTTTGCGCCGCAGCTACAGAACAATACACTTTTCTCAACAAGCCGAATTACCGCGGACGCCGACGCAATGAGACGTTGAAAAAGCGCGCTCCAGAAAATTCCGCCGCCGCACACAAAACCGACGAGGAAACCGCGAAATATTCCCACCAAAATATTTGCACAAAACGAGTAAACAACGTCGGTGCCGGCATCGCCAAATGATAATTTTAGGTCTAAAATCAATTAAACATCTCTGAAGGCGACGCGCTTTAATTAATAAGGACGTTGCAGGTTTAGGCGACGTCGACGCCAGCGTGTGCGGCGAGCGGAGGCGCCGGGCGTCCGGCTTGCCAAGATTAAATGTTTAATGAAATCCATCCACAAACGCCGGGGCTTAGACATACGTTCGGGGCTAATCGTTCGTATCGTCGCCGCCGCCGACGGCGACAACTCGGAATAATTCGCGACGGACGAAATGGATCGTTTAATTATTACGCCATTAAATTATTCAATCAAATGGCGGCGATGCAATTGGATTGTTTTCGACCTGGGCGTTCTTCCGCGCGACAAGAACGGACAATGTTGCCGACGTTATTGTTAATAGACTCGTAAGTTTGCTTCGTTATTGACGCAAAGTGCACGCGTTCGCGATCGTTGGCGAATTTATTGAGCTGTTGCTGTAACTTGAGCTAAGCTCGGCCGGCGGCGGGATAATAAGGATAAAAATCGTCGAGGGCCGTCGGTGGCAAATTGCGCGCCGACAAAGTGACCGTGCTTGCTCGGGCGAAGGGGCGAACTGCTGTTCGGCGAGACGGTGTGTAGGCGGCGGGCGCACATTGTCGTCGAGTCCGCTTTTCCCATACGCTCGAGTGCATTACCTCGAGGTAATTGCCGAGTGACACTAACTGTCCCGTAGTTAGGGTGAGTTGTGAAAGCAGCAATCGCAATCGTGCAAGAAAGCGCCCGCTGGAGTTGACTTTTATTCTAATTCGGCACAGCAAAACGCGCCGAATTCGTTTCGTGCTCGAACTAGATAATTAAAGAGCCGTTTCCGCAATATTAATGTTTATATGGTAATGTTGATAAACGTGATTAATTCGCGTTATAGATCATCCTGAATTATTGCTCGAATTATTTCAGTTGCAATGCAACGCGGAGGCGGAGGCTGGTCGCGATAGACAGATTTTGACAATTTTGCGCGACGCGGCGCGGTCGGGAGGCAGGAAAACGTTCGAGGTCTAAGGGTTTGTTTAGGGTTTCCTCGGCGCGCTCGCTAAGTGGAATCTTAGACGTCTGGGGAGCGTTATCTAATAAACCGAAGTAATCAAGGAAAATGTATAGCGATCCCGGCGTCTCCGGCTGGCGCTCTGTTTTCTCGGCAACAACAAGCCGAACGCGCAAACTGGCGCGAACTATCACACTAAATGTCCGCGAAACGTCTGCAAACGGCGAACGCACCTTCGCGCCCGGAGAAAACGCCGAAATATCAGTTGATTCGGAGCGAGGACCAAGTCGATTTTCGAAAAATTCCGAAGCGGGCGCAACAAACACCCTGTATATCGGAGAGCGTTCGCAGTACTCCGAACAATGTTGTGTGATTCTTGCAACGTGTGATTCTCGCGTGTGTGTTTGCGAACTGCCGCCGGCAGGACCGCGCGCGCGAAGGAGGCGGCGGAGGAGCGTCTCTTGTTACTCGCCGCCGCGTGTTGTGACGACGGGCGCAGGATGCTCGCGGTGCATGCGTGGCGTATATTCGGAGCGATCCTGCGCCCGGCGCCTCCGCGCCATAACTTACTTGCGGCGGTAATGGTTTCTCGATAAGTTAACTTTGCCAATCCGCCCGACGCCGCGCTCGTAAAATAATCGCGACGTCGTTTCGCTAAGTGTCAAAGGTGCCGAAGAGCTTCGGCGTCGTTTGCATCAGGTGTTCGGAGCGCTCGAGGCTCTTAAAGATGGAAGAAATAAATCGAATAAGGGATCCCAGACGCCGCATCAAAACAATGCCCGGAAACTAAAATACGTCGAGCAGGGACGCTTCAATTTGCAGCGTGCGCTCGCAACCCGAACACACTATCATATATCACGTCATTTGTACGTTCCGAAGAGCCGAATTAGATAGATGTCGCTGGTTGCAGGTGCGAGCGAGACGGCGCGCGCGGCGCATTACACACAAATTAGTTAGCATTAAACGTCAACGAATATGATTCTGATTAATGGGACGCCGCTATCGCGCGAGCGCTAGAAATGCACCGACGCAGTTTCGGCCTGGGAGGCGGCGCGCGGCGGATGCATTCATCATGATAGTCGAATGTCCAGCGGAGAAAAATCTGCGCATAACAAATGAAACGAAACAATGCGTTCGTTTTGAAATTTTTCCTTTTCGCCATTGCGACAAATTTGTTTATTATAATACTCGCTCGCCGATGTCGAGGTGTCGACGGCGAAACCGAACGTGTAACTCGACATAATGGAAATGCCTCGTTTAGTCCGTGCGAGTTCCTCCTCGTCCTTCGGTCGCGCAGTCACTTGCATGCGTCCTGTCGCGTCGGGTCGAGATTATGTCGGTGCGCGAAACACGCCCGGCGTTGTCCTGGCGGGACGCGAGGCCGCCCGACGAACTGAATCCGAATTTAGCACGGCTGCGCCCTTTTGCAAGATTGCACATTCTAATTTGCGCCGACGCGATCTGCGCGCGCGCGAATCGCGTTTTATTTCCTCCGTCGCATGAGCGATTTAATGAAATTTAATAAATCAACTTGTCGACCACTTACCCCTAATTGTAAGCTCATTACGCCACTATATTTAGCTCGTAACGTTCTCCCTTTGTCCTTCGTCCTCGCGTCCGCCGCGCCGTTTGTTCGCGTCGCTGCGAGCCGGTGCGTTTGTTTTATTATATTAGCGTGTGTATTATCGGGCGAGTTTATCGCGAACCACCCTCGCGCCGAGGGTCGTGACATTTGTTTCGGCGGCAAAAAGTTTAAGGGTGATTTAAGTGCCGGGCGGTCCTCGCGAACGGCAACTCGTTTGTCGCTAGTTTGTGTTTGTTTTGATTAAAAAATGCTTAAGCGCTGGAGCGGACAAAGAAAACTCTTCAAGGGCAGATAATCAACGCGAGTGAAACGTTTTCTGTTTTCCCTGGGATTCGGCGCAATTGCAACATGCCCGGTTTAGTTCCAGCGAATGTTTTTCTCTGTCTGCCAGAAACTGATAAGTCAGCGATAACGACGCCTGAAATAAAGTCGGTAATGTATGGCCGATGGTTTATGCGCGTCTCGCTCGCCTCGTGAGTTATGCCCGATATACTTGATACTTACAGATAAGGGCGCTGCACCCTCTAGGTGTGTCCTGCTTCGAGCGAAACAGAAATAGAAACGGACATACGAAATACACTTTGTTGTTTACGACCGAACGTTGCGTGCGCGCGTCCGACAATCGTTTCGCGGTGTAATTTGATTAAAATTTTCGAAATTAATTTGTTCGGTTTATCTGTCCATCGCGTCGGCGAAAGGTGGTTCGGAGAGGTGGGGGCGGGCGCGCCGACGTATGACAAAGAATAATATTTTCACGGAGAGTGACGGCGAGGGTGAAAATATTTGTCCATCCACTTCCACCGCCGCCTTTTTCGGAGTTTTCCGCGCGGAGGGACGAGACGTATGGCATATCCTTAAGCGGCGCGCTATCCAATTACATTAAAAGATGTTGACAATTCCCGCCGGACAAACAGGAAGTTGGTCGCGCGTGGCCAGGAATTCCAACGGACGAATCGCACCGATCGCCCCGAGAAAGGACCCGTTGCTCCCGCGTCACGCTTCGCCGGACGCAAACTAGTAAAATCGTCGCGCAAAAAAGCCAGTCCGGAAGTATATTATTATTTGTGTCTCGCATGCAAACGGGGCGGCAGGAAAATACCTAATATGCATTTTTAGAGACGCAAATTGAAAATGACAATTTTCCCCCGTCGCGTCCTGGTTGCGAACGTGCGCGAGCGCCGTTTCCGACGGTGCCAACTCAATTTAAGTTTTTCCGGACGATATACTCGCCGAATATTAAATTCCGCGCCGGCCAAAGTGCATAACTGCGCGATTTCGGCATTGATGACATATTTTATGCAGGTGCGGTGCATTCGTTTCCATCAGTTTAAACGTTATTAAAAGCGGCAGGTTTTTAATTCGCCGCAGTGATTAATAGCTGGAAGTGCGAAGGAGTAATTAGCACCGCCTCCAGATTCGCGTCCGCGTCCACAATGCGAGCTCGTGCCGAAGCAGGAAATGGATAAATCATGTTTAAGGTCCATCACAATCATGTTTACGCGCAGACGGCGACCGGGGGCCGACGGACGCGCGGGAAAGGAAGGCCGGACGATCATTTCCAGATCAAATCGAATGATCGATGGCCGCCCAACGTCCATCTATCTTTGCTGAATGCTGATCGCGATTCTATATCTACGCCGCGCACGCCCGGCGCGTCCAGTGTTTGCGTTCCGTTCGCGCGCATCGGCTCCGGCTGTGTGCGTAAGGACCATAAGTCCTGCACAGTCGCGTCGCCTCCTGCCCCCCCTCCCGCACGCCCGCATTGTCAGTCGCAGATGCAGCCTGTCCGACGACAAGTTTGATAACAACAAACTTTGCACTGCGCATGCAAAACACGCGAATCTACTCGGACGGCCGGCACGCGAATTTTGAGTTACTTTCGCCGCCCTAAAAGGATATTTGTGTCCGGGCGGCGCGCGAGGGCATCCGACCGCCTGAAAAGAAAGCAATTTCTTTTCATCAAGCAGCAGCTGCGGGACGACGTGACGGATGAAAGTTGCTAAAACATAATTAGAAACCGAAGTATTGGCTTTTCATAAGTTTAAATTAAACGTCGTGGCCGAGCGCGTGGAAACTTCGATAAGGATGACTCGTTACTTTTGATTGCTCCGCGCGCGCGCGGAATTGGATTTCGCTGAGCGTTCGAGAGATTCGCGAGATTCTATCGTTAATTTGTCTTCAATCGAGGCCACTTATCGGGCTACGAAGGATTTCGAACGTTTTAAAAAACGAAAACGGGAAATTTCTTGCCCGAAAATAATTCGACGGCTAATTAATCCGCGAATCGTGTCCGCTCGCCGCGCCGATCGAGAAAAAGCCGCCGGCCGGTGCAAATGGCGCATAGTTTGTTTGCAAAATTAATCGTGTTTTGATAACACGCGCGTAAAATATGCCGAACGTGCCGTTTCCCAATGAGTCTATTTATATTCGATTTGTTTACGAACCGGCGAATTCCGCCGTTTTCGGCGCGCGCGGACAAATTGATTCGAGCGCGCGCCGTTGCTTTCAATTTGTCTACTGCGTTATTTTATCGTCCGCGCGTACGCGAAATGCGAAAACAAACATCGACGGAGATATCATTTTTATTCGCGAACGGCCCGCGAAGCTCTCAGGCGCCTATCTTACGTTTCACGCCGCGAGCCCGGAGGAACTGCGAAAAGGCGCTTTACACGCTGCGCGAGTTCGAAACTTGATATTTTAGTTCCTAACTCACTTCGACGAGTCCATATCGTTCTTGTTTGCACGACTCGAGGGTAAAAAATTAAAAATCGCTCTCCGTTCGTTTTTTTTTTGCAGTTCATCGCCAGCCAAATCTTCTGCTTCGTGGCGGGATGCGCCGGAGCCGCGGTGATCCTCTCCTACAGCGCTCAGCACTCCGCCATTCAGCCGATGATCAGGGAGAGCATGCGCAGATTGATCATCAACGCGCAGCACGGTCCCTCCAAGCAGGTCCTCTCGGTGATTCAGGAGAACGTAAGCGACGCATTTATTTGCGGCCGAAAATAGTGCTTGAAAGGAGTCGGAAAACGTCCGGCGGCTGACTGATGAGGGCAAACGAACCAATATTTATCCACGGTTTAAGTTCGCCGGCGCTAAAGCGGCTGAAAGTGTCTGGCGGCGAGACAGCTCCGCGGTCGGAGGCAGGGCTGGAATTCGCCGCCTCGCACCGCGCGGAATTCTCGGAATGACGGAGTGCGGAGAACGAAAATGAAAATGAAGAACGTCCACCGTCGATGTTCGCACTTCGACCTTCAACCGCTCAGGATAAACGGCGCGCGTTTGCGCATTGTTTAATTGCGAATTATCACGGTTGCACACGAGATTTTTTTGCTCGAAATTTGCCAGAATTAGTTTGATAGGCCGGGGGGGGGGGGGTGCTATCTGTTGACTTTCTAATGGGCAGGGCTTCATTTTCCCCATGGCCGCCATCACTCGGTCGCGCGAGCCCTCGAAAAAAGGCGTTTAATTAAATTTTGATTCATTATAATTGAACGTTCGGCGGGATTAAATCGGCGATGCGCGATCACTTCCACCCCCGCCGATTGCATGCGTGGCTCGCGCGGATCGCAGCCGTGCATAAATATATGGATTTCTAGATGAGTCGGAATTCCAGGCCCGTTCGGATTAACGCCCTTTCGCGCGAACAATTCTGTTTGCTCGCATTTCAAGCCCCATCGCCGGATTAAACTCTGCGCGCGCATTTGATTATTCGATTAGCGTTTTTCGCAACTTTGCCATCATGAAATTAATTCCCGCTCGGGGGCGCCGAGGCGGGGCTAAATATCTATATCTATATATATCGGGCGTGGCTTAGAGTAAACCTGCTTAGACGGGGCGTGCGTATCGACAACAAAAACGAAATCCGTCGCGAAATATTCCCCGGTTTTTCAGGAGTGCTCATTAAATCGCACGAAAATCGCGAGACGTAAGAATGAGCACGTGCAAAGCGAATGGGATCATTATACGCGACCGGAAAAGCTTCGCGAAGACGTAGAAATTACTGCGGCCGCCCCGCTTCGCCTCGGGAAGCGCTTCTGCCCAAAAAGGCAACCGAATCGAATGAAAATGTATTTTCCCCCGACTTAGCGCGAGATCGCGAACGTCCTCCGGGAAGGAGGAAACGCAAAAATATCCACGCGCGCGTACGCACGTGCAACGGGAATATCGAAGGGAGGAAATTATGCCCCGCGGAGAAATCGATGTGACGACGCACACGCGCGCGCGAATCTCCTTGTATTTTCGCGCGCGTATTCCTAATGCGGGCGGAGATTCCGAAGACGCGGAAAAAGTTGTCGGACGCGAGCGCAATGAAAATTATCCCGGCGCTCCTTTTATCTCCTCGGCCAGTGATTTATTGCCGGCGTCATTATCGCTTGATTGTGCGCGTTTTGCGCGCCATTCTTTCCGGCGACGCGAAGTGTCTTTATAGATTAGAATGGCGGAAAAACGCGCGCGTAATCCTTTTTGAAATGTAGGCCAACCGCACGCGCGCGCTCCCGATTCGCATCTAAGGCGTTCCTCGCTTTTCTTTCCAGATCGGCTGCTGCGGCGCCGACGGGCCCGTCGACTACACGTCCCTCCACCAGCCGCTTCCCTCGCAGTGCCGCGACACCGTCACGGGCAACCCGTTCTTCCACGGCTGCGTCGACGAGCTGACGTGGTTCTTCGAGGAGAAGACCAGCTGGATCGCCGGCATGACGATGACTTTGTGCATGCAGCACGTGAGTACCGCGTTTCTTTTCGGCGCGCTGCTCCGCCTCGCCGGCGCTAACTTTCGCTCGCTCGTAATTCAACTTCTTGCCGCGCGAGGAAAAACCGCCCTCGCCGAAGGGGGGTGGCGCGAACGAGTGTTTCCTTGATTTCTTTGTTGGTCCTCGGATTTATGTGCGCCTTTATCTTTAAGCTACACAATCCGCGCCGCGGAACTTCGCGCGCTTTTCCAGTGATTAATTGGCGCGGATTAAGAATTGTCTCGGAACTATTCGCGTGGACTTGAACTTAAACTTTCGCACGCGCGAGCGACGACCTCCCCCGGACTCGCCCGCGAACGCGGCCCGAGTGCGGAATGGGTCGGGGCAAAAAAAAAAGTTCGCCGCGATTGTTAAAAAACGTGCCGGGAATACCAATCCGCGTGCGCCCGCCTACCTGCAGTTTAATTCCGCCTGCGCACCTCTCTTTTTCCTCGCCGAAATTATTTTAATTAATTTAATTACACCGGGGGATCGCGCCCGACCTTCATCTCGGAACGAGACACGCGCGAACGCGAAACAGTCTCCAGACTTCCGGTCGTCTGGGCATCTGGTGTCGCCGAGTCCTTGGGCCGCGCTGCCCCTCGGGAAATCGTCGGGTTTACGTCTTCATTAACTCACCATAAACGTCAATAAGTCCTAACTTATTACGCAATTTCGTTCGAATTTAAGCCGCGTTTAACGGAATTAATCTCCCAGATGGCGCGCGCGCGCGCAAAATGGCGGCGGATGGCGTGCCCGCGGCGCAAGGTTGCAGACAATCAGCGGTGCAAACTTTCTAATTGGATGGGAGTTTTCCACTTTTCACTTTTCCTACTTTTCCGGTTACACTGCCGCGCGATATCCGGCGAACTATTTTTGACCTCGCGTATATTTACAAAGTCATTTATAAATTGGTATCGATTTAACAATAACCGACCGACTTCACCACGCCACGTTCAGCGCTGGAAGGAGCGAAGTTCGGCCGGGAATTAGGGTAATTGGATTAATCCGGACGAAGCGCGGCCGAAAAATTGCAGCGACAGGAAGCGAAGACGAACATCGGCATCATTGCGGGCCTAATCACACGCCGATAGCCCTTGACGCCGGGGCGTTGGGCGCCCGCGGGCGAAAATTGTGAACCAATATCCGGGCTCGAGCGTGGCGGCGCGCGCCCGCGGAGATATCGCGCGGCGAATCCGCTTGATTAAAGCACGTAAAGGATATACATTATTCTAACAGAGGACGCGGCGGCGCGGCGCGGCGGCGGCACATATCCCGAACGATTCCGAGCCGCTACGCAGACGTCTTTGTTTCCGGGCGCCCGCGGCGGACGCCGGCAATACCTTTCGTGCAATCAGGAAAACGTCTCAATTTTCCAATATCCATTGTAAATATTAGTCTTGTTTAACATTTGCGCGCAAGCCGAAACGGATCAAACGGAAATTGTGAAATTGCCCGAGCGAAATTAACGCAACAACCTGAAACGCGGCCCGAGAGATGAACCCCCCACCCCCCGGAATTCGCGTCGCGAGTCGCGAGAGAAAAAGGAGGCGCGGAGGCTCCGGGAACTTTCCGTTTCGACAGTTTAGACGACTGCGAACGGAATCGGACAGACGAACGGTCAACATAATTGGCAATAATTTTCAATTTTGCGGTTCATTAGCTCGCGAATCGAACGACTCCCCAGCGTGCCGACCCCGACGGCATCGACGACACTTAAAAGTGACAGCTGCAGGCGATCAATTCCGAGCGAAAGAAAAGACGCGCCGAGGTACAAACAAAGCGCGCCGCCGCCCTCAGACACAACACTGTCGCACTGTCGCGACAATCGATACAACGCGACGACGCAAAATCGAAACTCGCAGTTCAGTCGGTTTAGCTGGATTCTGATTAAGCCGAGCTAATTAGCGACGTTCGCGTCGAGGTCGCCGCGCCTGTCCTTCGCGTTGCTCGCGGATAATTTGCGAGCGGCGGAGCAACATATCTCCCGCAATTAATGAGGCCGCCGCCTCGGTCGGAGGCTCAAAGCCAGCCAGGTACGCCGAACGAACGAAAGGCCGAGTCAACTCAAGATGTGGTAAATTGGTAAACGCGATGCGTTAGTTAATTAGCGGGCGGCGGCGTGCATCCGAGATTAAACCCGCTCGCTCGTCTCGACCGCCTCCGCCCACGCGTCGCCGTGCGTCGCTATCAGATATCAACTCTCTGCAATTTCCAATTAGCATTGACTAATTGGATCCAGACTAATTTGGCAATTAATTAAACTTCGAATATTCCTCGCGCTCGCAACTTACTTGTCCCGGATGTTTAATAAAAACCGCCACAATTTAGCTCGAATAATGAAACGAGGGCGCAGCGCATGTAACACGATTTGCGGCAGGTATAGAAAATTGGAGCGAGTTATTGTTTGCGGACGGGGCAGGCATTCGCCGCTGCCGCCCCCGACTTGCCGCCCCCATGCACGCATTCCTGCCTATTCTCCCACCGACGCGACGGCGGGCTATTTTATTCCATTCAATTCGATTCGTTTCGGTTTTAAGCGCCGCCGTTGCGTTCCGACAAAAAGGATAAATTTTCGCCGCCGCCGATTCGCGTCGACAGCGAATATTGTTCCGCGCCGAAGATGCTGCGAAGAGAAATCAATTGAGCCATTTACCCGCCCCCCGCCGCCCCGCCGCCCGTGTTAAACGCGCATGTAATTATTGGGCGAATTTAATTAAATTTATCTCGAAGTTGAAATAGTCCTGCGAGCCGCGGACGAGCACACGTGCGATATTAAACATTTCCAAGTCGAGTGCCGTTCGGGGCAGGCCCGAAGTTCGGCCGGCCCGCAGTGCGCATTAAAATTATTTATGTTTTGCCGCCCCGCTGACAGCGCCGCCGCCCTCGTCACGCTTATTGCATTAATGCGTCGAGTGCGGAGCGCTTTCAGCGGAAAACAAATTATTTCGCGTGTGATACCACGCTCGAAATATATATAAAACATGAGCGGTCGCCTTTTAGCCACGCCTTCGTCTGGCGAAACCACGCCCACGGACGAAGCACTACACGCGAAATAAAACGCTCAACAATCCGCAACCGCGGGACTCATTAAAAACGCAATTAATCGCTGCCCATTAGTACGACGCTCCGAATTTACTTATATTCGCTTCATTCGCAAGATGGCGCCGGTGTCGAGGCGCGACTTCAATTAATTGAAAAAGCAAGACGCCCCGCCGACCAACCACCGGCAATCATTAGAGCAGGAGTTTAAGGGTTAATACAAGGTGTCGAAAGAAATTTGAAAGTTGTTTAATACCCGATTACGGGAGTCGGACCGTGCCGCGTCGTTAAGCCACGCCCCCGTATTTAAACCATTTAATTATTTTTGTTTCGCTCGCAAAAAACTACGGCAAGCGAAAACTTGCTAACCGGGAATTAAACGGGAGTCTTCCGGGGTTTAATTAAAGCCGCCCCTAATTTTTATCACTCGCGCGCGTCTGGCTGCCGGATATTGCTTTAACTATTTGCATCTAATTAGCACTATTTTCGTTTTCTCCGGACGCGGCGGCGAAAATCCAACCCCGCCCGCTTTCGAGTCGTATTACGCCGCGGCGGGGGGCAATGCGTCGGGGGGCTGTTTCGGTTGTCGGCGAAACTTCCGACGTGTAACGAATGTTCGCCTTTCCCCGGCAATATCGCATCGTAATCAGTATGAATACGCGCCGAAGTTTTCCGCTCGGTGCGCTTCGATTGGCGCGAGCCGCGCTACGAATTACAACCGCCCCCGAGTCGATACTTGATGTACTTTATCGTTGTTGTTGTTGTTGTTGTTGTTGCAGTTTAGTTCGTGCGCAGCGAAACATGCGATTGGGAATCGCCGATCGGAATGCAAAGCGTTTCCTGCTCTTAAATATTTTTTAAATAAATCGGCATGAAAAATGTTCGGCGCGCCAGCGGGACTGTTGTGTCTGCTTCCTGTTACGCATTTCCCGGCTTTCCATTTTGCCGCATTTGCACTCGTATCTGCTTAACAAAAGAATCGCGAAACTAGCGCCGCGGTCATGTTCGTATCTATGCGCAGCGCTGGAATTAACCGCGGCCGTCAACGCAACCTGTGGGCGGCGGGGGCGGCGCCAAGGGGATGCCGGCGCGCTCGCGCCGCGACCGCATCGCAAATAAATCCCCAGACTCTTTGCTCTTTTGTTTCGCGCAACAATAAGATCGTAATTAAAATGCAAATTGAAAGTAAGTCAGCAGAAAATGCGCGCGGCTTGCGAACACTCGCCGCGCCCACGTCGACAAGCCGGGCATTATTATGATAAACACAGTTGCTGTAAACTTGCGATTAGAATGAGCAGAATAAAAGGTAAAAAAAGGCACGCGCGGTTTTGGTTTCGAAAGAGATATCCGCCGAGCGCGGTGTAATTCGGTCGGGGGCGGCTCGCCGGCGCTTTGCGCTTCACCGACCAACCACAAAGTGCTCCGCGGTCACTTCACTATTTTAAAATGCAAATAGGACATTTCTTTGTCCCGCTATTAACCGTTAAAGAAAACGTTAATTTTTGTCCCAAAAAAATGCGGCAAAAGTGAGCGGCCTAATTTAAATAAAGAAATTCTAGGTACATTTTCCTAGGAAAAACGCAGAAAAACTTTAAAGCACGTTATAAATTTGAAATGGAAACGCGCGAGGCACGCAATGCGAACCGGACGCCTTCATATTTGAGATTATTAGCCACGCGAACCGCCGGCCAAGGAGGAGATTAATAAACTCGAATGTGCGATAAGGAGCGGTCGTAATTAAAAATGTAATTAATGAGCCGGCTGATAATGCGTGCGGCTCGACGCGGCACCGCTGCGTGCGCAGAAAGTCGTAAAACCCCGCGATAAAAATACTTTTTACTACTTGACATTTTTAATAATATCTCAACAGACGATCGCGCGTCGCGGACGCGCTGTATATTAATCCGGCATGTGTTGGCCTCGGCGCAATCCTCTTGAGAAATTAAACGTTTCGGTCAAAAGTGCGGTTGCAGATATTTTCCTAGACCAGAAGAACGGACTCCCGGAGCGGCGCGCTCCGCTCTCCCGCTGCGACGGTTCCCACAGGCGGTCGCGCCGCCTCCGCGCTCGTTCCGGCCCGTCGGCGCCGTGTGAACGCATCGCTTTTAACGCCCGCTCGGACCGACCACGCCAGAAGACCGAAACCGCCAAAACGACGACTGCAATATAATAGATATTAGAATCGGGCGGTGGACGCGCGCGGCGATCATAAAAGGCCTGGGGTAAAATCAGGATAGTTGCGACACTTAGAGCCTCCAAAGTCCAAACTAATTCGTTTGTTTTTTGGTAAAACAGAGCTCGGTTTATTAATCTTTCAACACATGTTTTTGTTTTAGAATGTCAATCTTGACCATTTTTTGTTTAAATGCAATTTTACCCTGTTTTGCGCAACTATCCGCGCAACTATGGCGAGCACGAGAAAGTACGTTAAAAAGTTGCGAGTCTCTCGGATGTCTCTAACAAGAAAGCGCACCAAATATACCAAATATCCCAGTGTCGCAACTATCCTGATTAGGGCAAACCTGCAAATTTTAAAATTTCACGACGTTAATGAACCCGTAATATCTGCGAAAGGCGGAAAACAGGAAATTGCGTAGCGAAGGGGGAGAAAAAATTCAGTTTCATAAATTAAGTCTTAATTCTTAATAATGTTAACTTTGGTAATTAATTTCGTTTTATGTTTCAGATACTGAACGTCGTCATGACTATTATCCTGATGAAGGCCATCCCCATGGAAGCGGACGTGTACTCCAAGTATCATCGTTAAAAGTGCTTTTTAATTAAGTTTTTTTTTTCGTCGACATTTTTATCTTCTCGCGTGCCCTTCCTTCCTTGAGTATTTTAAATCTTTGCCGCGAGCGAGGAGCGTAGTCTAAAGTTTTTAAAGTTTCGAGGCAAGTTTTATCGGCAACTTATGTTTCGACAAGTTTTCCTCATTGCCCATATACCTATGACAATTTCCCGCACAACGTAATTTAATTACACCAAACCATTTTTATACGAGCGCGTGTAGCCAGCGAAATAAACCATATAATCATCTGCCGATTTTATAACCTGCATGTTCCCGGCGTGTTTGCGGACTCGAGCAAATGTTAACTCGGCGATGCGGCTGATAAGGCTGTTTGCGTTGTGAAAGGTCTGCGGCTCCGGCAGAGATTAAAATTTCGAGATTGCGTCCCGCCTGAAAAGTCTCGGGTAATCAAATAAGAGGGCCTGAAAATGGCCGACCGCGCCGCCGCCTCCGCCAGATTTGCGCAGCATCGGCAGGTACGCCAGCCGCCGGCAAATTGCTTTCTTCCGGTCTGTTCGAAGCATCCGAGGACCGCGCGCACCTCGGATGCCTCGTCGGTCATACTTCAGTATGTCCGCGTTCAATAACGACCGGACAATTGCCTGTCGCATGGCCGTCGCTATTGATTTCCGGATGAAGCGGGACCGTTCCCCGGACGAGACATATTCTCCTAATTCCGCCAGGTTAGGAACGCGCGACGCGCCGCGCTCCCCGGGAGTTTTCCCGTTTTCCTTTCGCGGGAGCTTTCGAGTATCGACTTAATGAACGGAATGGTCATTTTCATGGGCATCGGACGACTCGTCAGGGCTTAATTCCGTCGGTCGTACTATCAAATTATGAGAGGTCGCCGCCGAGGCAAAGTTTGCGCTGCCTCCGGGCATCGGTAGGGGAAGTTCGCTGATGGAGTGGCGAGTTCAAAGGCAACTTTTCGGCGCGTCGGATTCGTCGACCTTTTGCTAATTTGCAGCAATCGTAAGGGCTCGCTTGATTGGTATATTAATCGGGGTCGAGTGCGAACTCTGATTTAACATGCCACCGGAAAGCGTCAGCAATTCGAGCAGACCGAGACCGACCAAACTTCCACCAGAAAAACACCGTCTTATAGCAAATTATTTACTAACAACATAAATTAAACGATATAACAATAAATTATTTCTTAAACGACTGTTGAATCTCCTCCAGCGTCTTGCCTTTGGTTTCCGGCACGATCCAGTACAAAATAAAGATAGAGAGAAAAGTGCACAAACCGTAGAACCAAAATATCGCGTACAGGCCGACGTGTTGTAGCAGAAGAGCGAAGACCTGAGCGGTTATGGCGACGGACAAACCCATGTTAATGTTCATGACCACAAAGGCCTTGCTCTTGACACTGGAGGAGAACAACTCGCCGAGCAACAACGTGGGGACTATGCCAAGGCCGATGGAGAACGAGATGATGAACAGGATCATGAGTATCAGGGGCATAACATCGAAACCGGGGAGTTTTAATTCCGTCTCGTCGTTGATGTAGAACACGGCGCCTTGCCCGAAGAGGACCAGGGAGCATGCCGCACACGAGAGAATGGACGCCAATCGTCTTCCCAATTTATCCAATATCGAAGACGCTACTAAGGAGCACGTGAAGCACGAAGCGTTGTAG
This sequence comes from Ecitodaemon sp. MM-2014, assembly GCA_030557295.1. Classification (NCBI taxonomy): domain Eukaryota; kingdom Metazoa; phylum Arthropoda; class Insecta; order Coleoptera; family Staphylinidae; genus Ecitodaemon; species Ecitodaemon sp. MM-2014. The sequence continues at coordinate 138,448 of JARRAA010029281.1, forward strand.
ATCATGGCAGAGGTGCCAGGGTCCAGATTGCTTCCGGATCGTTGAAAAATCGTTTGAATGTAAACGGCGATCGCTGCGCCTCCGGAGAAGTTCTGTATCCATCTGACAGCCGCGACGATGAAGGCAGACTTTCTGTTGCTCTTGATTTTGATCAGGTCAATGTATCGTCCCGTCTCCGACTGCTGCCGCTTCACGTCGCAAACTAGCTGAGCCAGTTCCTCCTCGACGTTCTGTTTGCCGCGCAGCCATTGGAGAGATTTGCGAGCGTCCTCGGTGCGTTCCTTCATCAGTAACCAGTAGGGCGATTCCGGTAAGAACGGATAGTTCAGAAGGAACACAAGAGGCATCGCCATGGCGATGTAAGCCGCATTGGTTATTGAGAAGTGAGATCCGATGGTGTTCATTACAAACTGTCCCAGATACATAGACAAGGCTACCGAGTTTCCCCAGCGACCCCTGACTCTCGGCGTGGCGATTTCAGCCACGTAGCAAGGCAGACACGAAAAGAGACAAGCGTCTCCAATGCCGTCAGCCACCCTGGCGATGTAGTAGACATAGAGAGGGCCTCCGACGGCAGACAGGACGAGACATATTACGTACGGCAGAATCACAGATAGTAACGCTTTCTTGCGTCCGAGGACATCAATGATGGAACCTACAAAGGGGCTTGCGATCACCGTTGCTATGGCTGGGATGATTGACAGATAGGACAAGTCGGACAGCGACATGTTGTAAGGTTCCTCTAAAAGTATTCTAACGCTCGGCGAGGGCCAGGCGAACAGTGCGCCGCCGAGCAGACTGTTTAAACATACTAAAAACGAAAACAACATTAAATGCGCTTAAGGCAAATCAGGAAATATCACTCACCGATTAAAATAGTGTAGATCTGCGGCCATGACTTCCCTTCCGCTTGCGCTATCTGTTTCACAACGCTCCTGTGCAACATCCTTGCGGCGCTCCACTGTTTTTGCTAAAATCGCGAGCACATCGGCGAATTTATGCCTGCGGCGTGCGTTAAGTCGGTTTATGACTGCCACGTCATAGTTGCCAAGCCGAATATACGATTAACTCTCGGTCTATCCATCATGGAGACATGTTACGACACGATACTCCGTCGTACCGCATGATAAACATTTTTTGTGGACACGTGCTGTTAAGTCAGGTCCTGACACTTGCCAAACATTGACTTAAGTCTGAAGCTAAATCCTACTTCAACAAACAGTAGGTTTTTTTACCAAAATATTATACTCTTTTGTTGCGTAATGAGATTAAAATTATTACGTTAAATATTCACCCCCTAATCCGATCGCATAAATTAATTGAGTTGCGCGAAATTTGCATGAATCAATAATTATGCAAATGGGTTCCGCTCGAAATTACTCATTCGAAGATTAGAGCCGCGTAAGCCGCGCAGAGTATCTGCACTAATGTATTTTTATTGTCCGCGGCCGGTCGCATCCCTTGCTCGGAAGGACTTCCGACGAGCGCGACGACAACCTCGCCGGACGCCGAACATCCTTACGCATTGCATCGCCGTGTAATTCGCGCAATCGGCTTTGGCGCGCCCCATAATTATCAACCCGAAGAGCGCTTATGCACTTGAGGGTATTCGTCGCGGTCGCCTCGCGGGGCGGCTTAGGCTCGGCCGCCGTTTTCTACGCGTTCGACCGCTTCGCGTCAGGCCGACGTTGCCTTCAATGAGCAATAAATTAAATTCGGTTATAAAAGTGTCGCGAATAATACAGATATAGATTGGGATAAGTTAAGTTGCGAATGAACATACAAAACATGCAATTTGCGCAATTCACAAGCGTGCTCTTCATTTGGTAATTAGTTTAGTAAAATTTGCATAAATATGCGCGTGCGATTTATAGGCGCGGGCGGCGCCGGCGGCGGCAGCGGCGGCGGCCGGCTGGTGCGCTGCGGTCGCGCCGCCATTGTGGCGATCGCACGAGGGCGTGCACGATGAACCGTAATCCAATATATTACGGTTTGCAATTGCATTCATTCAGCACGATGCAATTTCAATTTTATTCCGGGAATTGCACGCGAATGACATCACTCGCTAAGGTGCGAGAATTAAAAATCCTTCCGCCACTTTGCCATTTGTTGGTCGCAAATTCGCACGCGATTTAATTAAGCAACACGACCGGCGACGTTGCCGACGTCGCGCGGACATGTTTCGACGAATTTCGAATTGAAGGCTGCGCTTCCCGGAAGTCGGCGTAAGCCGCTTGGCGGCAACGACGGCAAAAGCTCAAAGCTTAGAAACTAGCGGCCAGACAACCTAATGCCAATTTTCATTTAACTAATCACGATCGCGCTTCGGACTGCGGGATATTCCCGCCACCCCTTCGCCGCCCCACTCCCCCCGCCATTGCTGCGTCTCCCGCATAGCATACACGTAGAATTTAGATATGTCTAAAGCGTTCCGAAAAACATAGCCTGAATTAATATTGTGTTTGGCATTACACCCTGTACGTGCAATAAAACGGCGCGGAATTAGTTCAAACCCTCGTTAAAGTGATAAGGGTAGATTCGACTAGTTTAAGGTTGTAAAAGGTTGCGAAGTCTCTCTGTCGAAAACAATTTTACGCCGACGTTTAAATCATACTAAATTGTAAAAATCATCCCCATTCGCGACGGGAACGTGGCGAGGAAGAGTCGAATGTCCCCCGCGTTGTTCTTTTGTTTCTTTCCATTCGCCATTGATTAGAGCGTTATCCGGAAGAGGCATTAGCGCATTGAACGCGGAAGAGGGTGGCGCGCTAAAAGGGGTTCGCTAAATGTCCCCGTTCCGCACGAGCGTGTCCGCCACTCCGCCGAAAACATATCATCGCGTCCCATCCCCCCGTGTATTCTTCCGCCCGCATGCGTCGCGCATATGCCGCTTTGGAAGTATGCAAAGCCGCCGTCGGCAGCAACCCACACCGAAATCCTGTCCCCCGTGCCCGTCCACGACTGTTTGCTAATGTCGTCGCAGCGCGCGGCGGCACTCGAAAACGTACTTAAAGGCCCTTAAAATCCATCCGAATTGAAACTCACCGGTCGTTCAAACACGCGTTTTCCGCATTTTACTAATTTCACCCCCTGTCTGCCGACCCTGCGCGGACTAAAAACGACCGCCCAAACTAACCGATCCTTATTGTTGCCAACCTGCCGCCGGCCGTCGCGGAGTGGCAGCGCTTAACTGCGAACTTTTCGTTTCGGCGAAACGCAAAATGAAGGGGGTAATTTAATTGGGCGAAGTGCATCGAAGTAGGTTACGCATCGCGACATGCAAACAAAATGCGCGCACCCTCGGTCGACGCATGCGCGCGCGCGCGCCCTAAGAAAACATGCACGTCGGCGCCGATGCATGCGAGAACTTCTTACCCTTTTAACTCGCGCGCGTGTAGCAAAGTCTGGCGGCGGCGGCGGCGGCGGCGCGACGGCGGCGGCCGGCGCGCGGTGGATGCTTTTGTTCGAAACCCGCTCTCGCACGTAGCGGTGCGTTCAAGCGTCCCGGGCATTATTATTTATGGCCTTACTATAATTACAATACACCGAAATTTATATCTTGATCATGCACACTTTGCTAAACTGTAGCCTCCGGGGGCGGACGCCTCGCGGCCCCGCGCCCTCGCGCGGCAATCGCGAATAGAAAACGCGAATGGCGAGCATTTTAATTCGATTCTACAGCGGGACAACGCGGCAATTTAATTTCGCCGCGATGCAAGCCGAGTTCTAATCCAATTAAAGCCCGCGAGCTGCCGAAACTAACGCAAACAATGCCGCGCCGATGACGTCGGGCATTGTTTTCCCGGTGGTGCCACCTCTCGGACGGTCTCGCGAAGAAGGCGCCCGAAATCCACTTTACATTTTAAACATAATACTTAATAAACAGCGGGCCGCGTCGTGCGAAAGTCTTGCCGGATGCGACCTCGCGGGGGCGGCTAATATAATGCGCAAACAGACAACATTTAAACGTACAACGCCCTGGGGCGATTTCAATTCTGCGCGCTCAAATTTAATTCCGCTTTTATTGTTCCGCCCGCAAAGAAAAAATATTCAAATTCCGTCCAGCGGCGACATCTCTCGACCGCCTCGTTTCGCGATTAACTCGATAAAACATTGTGGTCGTGCGTTACCTTGAGCGAATTCATTAGGTCGTAAATTTTTGTGTGGGGGGAGTGGGGTGGTGGTTGCTTTATTCGACGCACAAATTAGCCATCAAAACGGGTAAATTGCGCTGCCTCCGGCGCACTAAAGAAAGCGGAAATAAAACGAAGCTAATGAAAGACATCACGACACATCATCATTACGAATTAAGTAACGATATGGCCGGAGCACTTCGGACACGAGACCACATGGCCGCGCCGCCCCCGAAGTCCTCGGGGACGCTTCGCGGACGGCCGAGTATCAGGCACGTGCAATTAAGTATCGGGATTTAGTGCGGACTGATAAAACGTGCGCGTTGTGTTGCCTAAACGACGTCCTCGGCCCTTCGGAGGGCGGAAGCCGCGCGGCGGTTTTTATCCCTGGGCGTAAAAACATGTATAATGACTTTTAATAACGCGGCGCCGTTCGGACGTTTACGCCGGCGTCGATAAACGAGTAAAGTGTGTACTTATGACGGGGCGGCCGCTGTCAGGGGATGTCACCGAAGGGTAGTGTTTATTGTTGCGGCTAAAACATCGGCCGGCGCAGGTTCTTTATTCGAGAAAATTAATTTTTAAAAAACGTTTTCCGGCGATGTGGAACGTGTGGAAGCGCCGGGTAAATAATTAAGGATTGTTCCGCGCCCCTCCCCCGAAGACACGGAACGCGATGATGACGGCTTTAAAACAATTAATTAATAATGAATGCATATTAAGAATCGATACCTCGCGCTATCGCCTAATCGACGAGAAGGTCCCTCGGCTGCAGGTGCTTATGCTCCCCTAACCAAGGGCGGTTTACCCTCGCTTTCGGAAGCGTCGCCTTCGCCTCCCTGTCGCGTGGTGCGTCACCTTAATTCAAATATAACAGCCGCATAACAATAAAAATACAACCCCAAAGGAGGGTCGGCGTGGCGGCTCCGGTCTTGAAGTCAACAGCGGGGGCGGGCGCGGGTAAACCGGGCGAAATTATAAAATTAATTTCGTTCATTATGAGGTGCGAGCGTGCACGGCGAAAAATTCGAAAAGTTTCGCGATTTAATTAAATTCGAAGCCTCCCTCTAAGAAAAGAATCGCCCGACCCTCCGGACGTCGCGGACGCGCTCCGGGGACGGGAAACTTAATTAACCCCATAACTAAATATTTTCCTTTCGTGCATTAATTTCTCGCCGCTATTGTTCGGATTAATTTTTACGAAATCGGCGCCGGAAAAAGAAAAAGTAAATAAGTCGAAATTCGCAAAGTTGTTTGCGCGGTGGGGCGCGAGGGACGCGGGGAGGAATGCTCCCAAAAATTGAAACGCGAACGGGGGCGGCGAGCGCAAAACGCAAACGTTTTCTTAGCGACGAAAGCTTGCCTTATCAAATTTGCTTATTCCAATTTAGCGTCGCGGCGCGCGGGGGCGGCTTAGCATTTTTATGAGATTATTATGGAATTATTGCTGCACCGAGCCGCACATAAATCGTAATTATCAAAAGGGGTGTCGTATTAGATGTGGCCATTCATCGACTTACCGGATTTTCATCCCCCGTTTCGAGCCGACGCCCGCCGCTCGCACTGGCTTAGCTGGCATTTAATTAGCGGGCGCATCTTCTGCGTTCATCTTCAGCGATAAAACAATGCGATTTGTTATTTCGGCTGTTGCTGCGCGCGAACACCCCGTATACGTTTCTGGTTTTCATAGATAGGTTACCACCGCACAAATAGGCAGCCGCCGCCCGGTTTTCGTTCGGCGGTTTTGAATTCCCATCGGAGACAAGCGGAGGGCGAATTTTCGAGATAATCGCGCGGCGGCAGCAAAAACCGCCCCCGACGCACGTCGCCGCGCGAGCAAGAACCTCATAATACCAAGAATTCCAATTGTCGGCGGCGAACAAAGATGGCGGCCACATAAATTTGCAACCCCGAAAATTCATTATTCTTCAAAACGCGTTACGAACCGACGAACGCGCGCGTCGCGCGCCCCCGGCCGCCTCGGCGGGGACGTTGCAATTTTAATTCCGTCGTTACAGATAACGCACCGCCGCCAACCGTCTATCATAACCTAAATCCGAAGCTGCGGCCCCTAGGCGCGAACTACCCGCGTCCCAAGCAGGCCGGAGACGATGCGGTTGTTTATGTTCGCAGCGCGTTGACGCCGACAAAAGACCGGCTTCCCGCGGCGGCGGGGGGCGGCGTGCAGGTGAAGCGAAACTCGTTAAAATTTTAATTGCTTTTCAGCGGAGTTTTTACGCCGCCGCCGCCATTGTGCGTTCGAATTTTTGCATCGCCGCGCGATGATAACTGGCATTCTTGCGGATGAACGAATGCGTTAATTTTAAAGTTTCCGCCGTCTTCCGGACGCGTATTGTTTCCCTTTGGAAAAAATTAATTAGCAAACAAATTGTATCACAACAAATTTCGACGAGTGCTGAATTTAAATTGAAAATTACGCGCGCGCAATGGTTGAATGGCCCAGGGAGTGGATTTGTTTCGCGAAATTATGCATTCGGCGCGCTCGGAAAAAAAATGTGAACACGGATGGAGCACCTCCTGATGTCCCACCAGTGTCGACATTTTCTGACCGATGGTGAAATCATCGGACATCGAAGTTTAGGCTTCGTCGTCATTGACACGTCAACGTTCCTATGATTTGTGGGAGTATCGATGTTGCAATTCTAAAACATAGCGAACTGTTACGTTATCGATCCTTAGCTACTTACTTCTATATATATACAGGCATACCCCGAATTACGATACCTCGCACTTACGCCCTAATGGATCTCGTGGTAAAGTACTATGAGGGAGAGAGAGAGGGTCGTACGCCTCCAAGTAAAACTTGTTGGCGCACACTAGTGGTTGATATGGAAGTTTGTACCTCGACTTTGCTTCGAAATTACTTCGGAACCACCTAACTACCTAACTACGGGGTATGCCTGTATATAATGAAATCTGTTCGCATCATTAGGTTACGGATCCATATGTTATCGATATTCAGCCACCACTGTTTTTGATAAACATCCGGTGTAGGCTTCGATGTCCCACCACCGTTACATACCTAGGAACCACTCATTTTCACTTCTATAACCCTTTCGTTTTCATATATTAACTCTGTCGTCTTCATATATTGACACTAGTAACCTTGAACAGTGAAAAGAACCTCCAAAATTGGCTCCACAACTTCTTCGAATCATCCCCAGCCGATTTCTGGCCATGATGTGATTAAATTGTTGTTACATGTGATGTGGAACAGTCGAACTTTTAATAAAGATGCTTTAATACTGGACCAATTTTCTTCCTGAATTTTCTGGACGTCATGGTGCAGAATAACGAAAGCCAAACGGTTTTCGAACAGGACGCA
>JARRAA010029285.1:0-12333 GCA_030557295.1 Ecitodaemon sp. MM-2014
GATTCCAAATCAAGGTAAATTTTACGTCTTTCCAACTGTTTTTGAAACAGTCCCTTGATACAGTGTTATAGGGGAACCAACGCTCTACAAAGAAGTTGTTAAAAGTCAAAAATTTTCATTGACCAACAATTTCGACTGACAATCAGTCGTCCTCAGTATTTATGCATAAAAACGTGATTTTTTCACAGCAAGCAGTGCGTGAAATAGCGATTTTTTCACAGCTCGCAGTCCTACGTCCCTCACTTTTTTCACTATGTGAGCGCATACTTCACGCACTAGTTGCAAAAAATATATTATTTTGTAGAGCGTTTAATTTTTATTAAATGTCTCTTGTCATATGGTTAAAAGTTTCTTTACGATTTCCGCCAATTACCAAAGTTGCTCGCCGTCAGATAATTTATGCGCCAGATGGCGTAACATGCCTCGGTCACTGTCACAACTTTGATGTTGAATATCTCACCAACAAGCAGATTTTTAGAAATGTTTTAGTAGTGTATTAAATTTTCTATATTACGAACATTTGTCTCTTGTCATATGGTTAATCTGTTATATAATTCAGAAGATAGGGAATCAACAAACTTGCTAAAACATTGCAACAATATGCAAGGTGAAAATTTGTCGGAACTGTCGAAAAGAAATCAAAAAAAAAACCCGCGTGCCATTTCCAACTAAACTAATTATAAACATTCCAATTGGGAATTATAGTCAAAGCACTTGTTTATAATAATATTGATAGTGTTTTCATTCATTTCATTCGTTTATTTATATAGAGACCAAACAAACTTCATTCCATTGATAAATCTGCTCCGGCCGATTCGCACGCTTCTCAACTAGCAGAAACAACAACGTCGCGCGCCGACTGCCCACCGAGTTTACATTAATAACGATTTCGTAACGCTAATCGCACTCACACATGCGCGCGCCGAAGTTTAATAACAAACAATGTGGCCCATGCCAATCGCCGCTGTCAATGGTGAATTATGCGAATCGAGAGTTATTAATTATAAATTATCTGACTCGCGGCGAGGCGGACGGCGGTTATGCGCGCTTCCGACGCAAACCGACATCCTCTAATGAGCGAGCCGTCAATGAATCATCTAACAATAATAAGAATAGCGTGCGTACATCATCATGTGCGCGCACGAGCGAGCGTCACATGCAAGCGCGCGCGCGCGCAGCGTCGGGAAACGGACGGACGTTTAAGTCGGTTCGCGATGATTGCGCTTGCCATTGGCACGCGTCGAAATGCGGGCGCGCTTGCGTAAAATACCTGGTCGCACTCATAACGCCTTTCATTCATTTGTCAAAACCGCGACGCCGGCGTTATTATTGGCAGCCGTCGGCGGGTTTTTATGCGGGGCGCGCGCGTGATGTGCATGCGCGAACAACGTCGGTCAATTATTTCGGTCTTGATTAATGCAATCATTTTTATGTGCATAAGCTCGCGCGCGCGTCGATGGAGCGTTCCGACGAAGTATGGATTAGGGGAATTACGCGAAACGTGTCGAACAGGATGGGTTTGCTGGCGTTGAGGAATTTCCCCATGTGTAACACGTTCGCATTACACACCTAGGTGCACCTGGAAAATCGCACTTCGTTTAGTAATTTCTGACGTAATCTTTATATCTTGCGATGACTTAGGAAAATTGATTAATCCGTTCTTGACCATTGTTCTCGTTTGCGGACGGGAAAACCAGAATTTTAATTTAGTTTTCATGCATTTGTAAGTGGAGATTTTGAATGTTTTTCATGGTAATCGAATCTACGACTATTTATTTATATAAACGTAACTTGTTTCTTCGTAAAAACTTTAAATATTAAGAGTTATTAACAATAATTGTTGGAAAAACTACGAAACTACCAACGGACATGGTTTGTGCCACAAGTTATTCAACGTTATGGCCAATTTGATATCTCGCAATCCATTGATTCGAGTTTTTCATTGTCATAGATTTTTATACACCAGGTGTATATGTCTCACAATCAGTTGTGCTCACCACTTTGACGTTGAATAGCTCGCGAACAAGTAGATTTAGAATAAAACCATGAAATACGTATTTTGTAAAGGGTTACATTCTCTAAGAAGTCTCTTAGAAGAAGTTAGATATATAAGAAGATATATTGCATTGAATTATGGTTCGCACATGGGGAATTCCGCAAAACGCGTTGAACAGAATGAGTTTACTTGTTTAAGATTCCAGGTATACCTGGAAAATTGCGTTTCGCGCCGAAATACCTTACGTAATTTGTATTTCTTGTAATGACTTATTATTATCTTCAAAAATTCGGAAAATGTATTTATTTGCGAACCGAAACAATTTTAATACGTAGTACCTACACTAAAACTTTCTTTATTTGACATTTTTAAAAATAAAATGTACATTTTGCAACGTATATTTACATTGAATTTTAGTATAACGGCTGTATTGAGATTTAATATCTAGATCAGCAAATATTTGATAATGTAAAAATCAACTATTGGAATAATATTGAATAAATCGACTCATTGTGTTTAAAAATGGTGAAAACATATTTATTTCGTTTTAGAGGCTACAGATGGTGACATTCACATGTGAGGGAGACGGATTCAAATATATAGGATGTTACAATCATTTCGGAACATTACATTTTGAAGCATGGAAATCAGGCACGAACCTGAATGGATGCCTAACTATTACCACTGGGCCATTGTGATTCGCATTTAGCACAATTTAGCAGAATTATTATGATGAATATGTTGTTTTCAATGCGAGTGGTAAAGGCAAGTCACAGGTCCAGTGGTCCAGTGGTTGTACTGTCCATCCAGGTTCGTCTTCGCTCTAATGGTTGTCGATTGTATCCCCGATCAGGCAGAGAATGCCTTCTTAAGCGTTAGGCTATAAAAACATCTCCTATACGTCGAGTATTATTTACATATCCTATCTGTCGTAAATATAACAGAATGTGATCTTTTTAGGGCTTTCCCTTTATCATAACTCAATTTTTTATTTTATATTATCAAAAGTTGTTTCAGAATTGTAATTTTTGCCATTAATTCTATGCAGAATTTGGAGAAAATCGCAATTTTATGTTGATTATCTAGAAAAATGTATAGAGCAAGGGAAATATGAAATATATCAGTATTCTGAGCGTGACACTACGTTAATTTTCGGTATTTAAAATGACGTTTTAAACATACGAGTAGAAAATAGTGGTTTTTGCAACTAGTGCGTGATTTATCATTTCCATCGTTTATTAAATAATTCTTATTTTGTTACAGAAACCTGAACAACAACCACATAACTCAAGTGGATAAATCCATCCTCCAGGATCTCCGGAGTCTGGAGGAACTGAAAATGAACAAGAATCGCATTCGTGTCATTCATAAAGGCAACTTCGGGGCGTTGACCAATCTCAAAATTCTGTAAGTACATTCACACCAAGTAGATATCACCAAGCAAATGTACTTGTAATGAAACTGTTTCAAATTGCTTTAAAACGCATTTGAACAAATTTTATTACACGAGTTGGCTCACACCTTGGAATGATTCCATTGTTCATTGTTTGTTTCCATTTTTCGCTTTTCGTTCATTATTTACCTACCTCGGTTTCTAACGTCAAAACGTAGATACCCCGTTCACACAGGCTTATCTCTATTTGCTCTTATCAGCAGGATGTTGGTGATTACTGTAATGACCGTGCCATTAATTTTAATTGCGTCTTATCGCCCTTTCTACCTTTGTTTGGTGCTGAAAATGTCTTAATCACACTTGAAACTACTGATTATCGCGAGTATTGTGTCACCTCCAATTAAGGTAGATGGGTTAATGAAGATGTCATCATTAAAACGATAACGAACGTACAAATATATGATTTCTAACGGCCGTTACGTTAATTGCAGGGAACTAAACCGTAATCAATTAGAAAACATTACGGCTTTGAGCTTCCAGTACTTGGTTAACGTCCAGATCCTTCGATTGCGTCGAAACAAGATTCGATACCTTCCGGATGGATCGTTTTTTGGTCTCTCGAGACTCAAACAATTGTAAGTCCGCTTGTTCCCAAATCATTTTTTAGAAAACATGCTAAACTTCTTGCACTTGCAGACAACTCGACTACAACCAGATCGAAACGATCAAGAAGCCCTGGTTGTACGATCTCGGGAACCTCACCAGTCTGTCTCTGAGCAACAATCAGATCTCCACGATCGACAATGGAGCCTGGGAGTTTTGCAAGAGCTTGTTGGAGCTGGACCTGTCCTCGAACAAACTGCGACACGTCAAGAGGGATTCGTTCAGGGAACTGTCCGAGCTGCAGGTGTTAAATCTTCAGAATAACTTCATAACGAACATCGAAGAGAGCGCGTTCTCGCACACGGCCAAACTGTACGTGCTGAATTTGAACCAGAACAAGATTTCTTGGTCGATCGAAGACCCCAGCGGGGTCTACAGAGGACTCTTCAACCTGAGAAACTTCTCCGTCGCTTCCAACGAGATCAAATCGATCAATAAACACGCGTTCTCTGGACTGAATCAGTTGAGGTATCTGGATTTGAGCAACAATAACATTGGGGGGATACAGTTGAACGCGTTCAAGGATCTGCCCTATTTGGAGGTACGTTTCTAACCATTTTTTTTCTGGTGAAATATTAATTTGCATAATTTGTTTGTGAAGATGCTGGCCCTTAATACATCCGCACTCCTCTGTGACTGCAACCTTCAATGGTTCTACGACTTCCTGAGCATGAGACGCCTGAACGTCACCACGGTTTGTTCCTACCCTGAATGGCTCAGGGGTAGGTCCCTCTTGGACGTGCCGAGTAATAATTTTACTTGCGACAACCTCACCAAGCCCACGATCATAGAAGAACCCGACGCGGAGATAATGGCCATGAAAGAAGAGAGCATTTCCCTGACTTGCCGCGCGGTCTCGAGCTCTCCTAGTCCGATGGTCTTCAAGTGGAAAAAGGACAACGTGGAGCTCCGCCACCCGGCTAATATGACGGTGCGGGCGACGACTGATGGCAATAACACGGAAAGCGTCTCGGTACTGACGATCTCTCGCGTGCAGCACGCCGACGCCGGGAAGTATCAGTGCGTCGTCTCTAACAGCTTCGGCAAATCGTATACCAAGAAGTCCTCGATTGCGGTCTTGATCTATCCGACGTTCGAGAAGATTCCGAGCAACATAACCGTCCAGGCGGGCGCGACCGCGAAGCTGGTCTGCTCGGCGACCGGCGAGCCGCAACCGGAAATCGCCTGGCAAAAGGACGGCGGCAACGATTTTCCCGCCGCGAGGGAACGCCGCATGCAAGTGATGTCCGGCGACGACGTCTTTTTCATCATCAGCGCGAAGCTGTCGGATATGGGCGTGTACAGCTGCACCGCGCACAACGCCGCCGGGCGGATCGTGGCCAATGCGACGCTGATCGTGGAGGAACGCCCCTCGTTCGTCAAGCCAATGGAGAACAAGACGGTGAAAATGGGCGAGTCCGTTGTGATACAATGCATGGCCAGCGGATCGCCGAAGCCCACCATCCAATGGTTCAAGGACGACGTTCCCATCACGCCCACGGAGAGGCACTTCTTCACCGCCGAGGAGCAGTTGATGATCATCGTGGACAGCGTCTTCTCGGACGCGGGGAATTACACCTGCAAGCTGAACAACACTCTGGGGATGGAAGTCGGACACAGCACGATCATCGTCAAGCCCGGGAACATGCCCTTCAGCAACATGATGGGCATCATGATCATCGCGGTTGTGTCCTGCGCGGTTGTGACGTCCTCCGTCTGGGTCGTCATCATCTATCAGACTAGGAAGGGGATGAGTAATGGCAGCGCGAGGAATATCAACGCCACGGGGATGCTGGATTTCTCCGACAAGCAGCGGTATCCCGACAATGCTTCCGAGCATTCCTCCTGCAAGGATAGCGGGACGGGAGATTCGGCCAAACGCAGCAACGACGACTTGATGCCTCCGGAGGAATACACCTTCATAATAGGTAGGCACTCAACCGCTCACTCGTCATGAGAACATCGTTTTTAATTGTTTTGTAATAATTGTAGAAGCTAATCCAGAAAATAAGAACTCCACGATGCGAGCGGCGTCCATGCTCTACTTGCCCGGGGAGGTTCCCGGCGCTAGCACGCCCCTGCTCCATAACAGCCCCATCCACGGCCAAACCCAAGCGCAGATTCAAGTCGCCCGCTCGACGAATCACGACCGGCTAGAGGCCGACCGATCGCCGCATCGTCCCGTGCGATTGGACGACGTGGACGGGCCGGACCAACAGACGTACTACTATCCTTAGTCGGTCGCGAGAGTAGGCGTGAGCGCGCACACCCCCACGGCGTTGGTTTTTTTCTGTGATTGTTTTATTTTTACGATTTCTAATTTTATAAGTCTACTCGTCAATGTCCGCCGGACATTTGATCGAAAGAAGTTAAATCGAGACGTCCAAAGATTTCAAGCGAATCAAAATCTGTCGATGGTTCCTAACAGGAAGCAGAGAATGGTACAACTTGCACTGAGCGTTGCGAATAATCTATCACTTAGATTTGTTTCGTGCGAACCTCGACGCCAGTGCAATCGGTGTAAATACGTAAATTATTATTTGTGTATGTATTTAGTTCCTAACTACTTACTAATCGTAAGCGCAACTGACTGTTTTTTAATTTAAACGTTTAAATCGTTTAGCTAGGCGCCCGTTTTCGCGGCGCGTGTTTTCGATTACCGCAAAACATTAAGAAGTAATGCCTTAGAGAGTGACTTCATTGCCGGGTCCGAATGCGCTCGGAGAGTAACGAAATCAAGTGCCGATTCGTTTTAACGCGTGTTGACCAAAATTTATTAGAGTTATAACTTGAAATTGAAATATTTACAAAATGAAAAATTGGTATATTTACACAATATTTAAAGACATTTAACGACGACACTCAACACTACACGTGCAAACACCATAAACATTTTCTAACACACTAAAACACTCGAGAACAAAACATTCGACACTTTCGATAACTTGAAGGCCTTAAGATTATTATGCTAAATTGTGAAGACTTTAACCAGTGAAAAAGTGCAACTATATTGAAACTTGTGGCCATATTTTGCGAAATATCGCGATGGTATTTAATGAAATTTATTCCTACGTACGATGCGCCATGCGGCGAAGCAGTTTCTTCCGATTTTAGTGCGATCGTTGCCGCGATCGTGACTAGGACTTGCGTTTACTTCCAAGTGCGTTTTTCAGCTTTAAAGTCGAGAAATATTGAAATATTTTTGGTAATCGTTTCGTAATGCGTCCTTGTCATTGTAACATGTATTCGTCCCGCGATCAGTCTCGTTATGATGTTTAGGTATTAATCCTTCCTTCCGCCGCGTGCAAGTATTGTTTATACTAATGTAAAGTAGGTGCGCTTGATGATCGACTGAATGCGACATGCTATTTATTATCGTACGATTCGAACGAAGCCAATGGATTCATCCGTCATGCATCGCGTGCGTCTGATATATGTTAAATATTTGTGATTGTAGGATCTACTAATTGTATTTAAGATTATGTAACGTGGTCGGTAACGTAAGATGATTGTACATTCGATTTAGTTGGATTGATTTGTTTAAATTTTTTTAAATGATTTAGCCGAGACTCTGAGGGAATTTGCAGCTTTACATTCGCGATACGGCCATAATATTTTATAATAAAATAGATTCGCTGTGTATTTACGATGGATATTACATGATTTGTTTACTTTGAGAGGTGATCGTATGAAATCGTGGTTTTTTATTGAAGAGAGACGGACGGGAAATGAAATGTTTTACTTTGATTTGTTATGAATGAAAGATGATTGTATAATATTTACAGATAGTATTAATATTTTACCTCAATGTGATCAAAAATAAATATGATCAATAAAATAATTTGAAACTCTAAGATTTTGTTTTGATATCTACGAAGGTGTCGAATTTTTCTGTTTTCGACCATTAACTCCAAAACTACTTACAATTAGCTAACTTTTATGTCTGCACGGGAAACTTTTAGATTTTTTATGAGAAAATACATGTTTCTATAATTTGGGCTGATGATAGATTTCACCCTGTATCTCGACAGCTATTAATCCTACTTATCCCTGATTTGCACCATTTTGTGTAACAAGAATTTCTCATTAAAAATATGTTTCGAAATGACTGGCAATCTATCGAAAATGCAGGAATATGACAATTGGCTATAGAAAAGTAAAGATATTCACGATAAAAACTGCGTTTCCGGAATTTTAGATTAAATTTGCAATAATGTCATAGGGAGAAAATTATGAAAATTTCTTTAGGTAATATGTAATACCGACATTATAAAAATCTCACAGATAGCTTGGGAGATATAGGGCGAAAAGTATATTTAAATAGAAAATTACTCACAAAGTATTTCATTGTCGGTAATTAAAGGAAAGTTATTTCTCTACAACGTTCATGATAAGAATCGACACTAAATACAATACTAAAACCAAATCGATAACACGAAAGATTCTAAAAAAAAAATTACAAGATTATTGGACTTTTCCCATAATTATGGGAATATCGTCTATCCCAGAAGAAATTAATATTAATTCTCCATTAAATTGCATAAACACGTCAAAAACGGACCGGCGGTTCTCGAGACACAAGACAAAAACTAAATACAGTAGATGCCGCTTATAAGGTTCAGTGGTTCTAGGAAAACGCCTGTTAAATGGCATAAATCTATAAATCTGGCGGGACGGAACGAATGCTATACTTTGCATTGAATAAATGTTGACATCGAACAATCACTCGTTTGAGTTATCGCCGCTTTTATGGGATTTCCGTTATAGTGTACAAATTATGCTGGCCCGACGTGTTCCTTATAAGCGGTATATACTGTATTAAAACAGAAATTAAAAAACGGTAGATTATTGCCCCTTGCCGCTTAATATTGCCATAGCGGATTTCCCACTTAACTACAAATCGTAACTAACATCGTAAAACGTCTTATTTTAATTTGATAACACGCAATCATTGCATATAAATATATATAAATTCGACTCGAATCGCATCAATTCTAATTATATTCACATAAACGGCGCTGATTAATAATTACAGGCTAATAAACCGATCAGATACACCGCCGTCCTAATCGTAATGACCATCTTGAACTTGATCGTGATGCTAGATTCTCATTGCGAATTTAATTACGGATTCACACGTCACGTGCATGATCAGGCGTCATGATGGGCGCCATGGCCCTAGCGCGCTGGCAAGTGCAATATAATATGCAGCGCGATTAAGGCGCACCAGACTGGCTAGACGGGCGCGCAGATTACGCCGACGATAGGAAGAGGAAATGGCAGAGCATAAGGAATTAAATCCTCGCATGGCGCGCGTCGTCAATGAGCGCAATGCGAAGACGCTCAAGTGCGTGCCGATCAATGACGCCAAGATGGCGGACACCGGGGATAAACGCGCGCGGCGCTAGGCGGGACTCTAGGCGAGGAAATTACTACTAACATTTCTGGCGTAAGTAAAGCAGGCCGAGGCGATTGTGATGACGAGACGGCCGTGCAGGAAGGCGGTGAGTTTGCTTTCGTTTTCCTCCCTTTTACAGTGTGGTCGTGGTTCATTTGCACCTGTAAGGAAGCTATAAATTGGACGTATTAGGTGCCTACTTGGGAAGATCTTCTTATGTTTTGATTAATTTTAGTTTCCCACGGATAGGTATAGTGGGAAAGGAATAAAACGGATGAGCGTAAATTGAAATTTTTGTTTTTCCATACTTAATTTCGAACGCATTTTCATGTCACTTCTTGTATGATATATTGAACTGCAAATGGTTAAGTCGAAAGTCGAACTCTTTATTTACAAAATAATGAAAACGATTGGATCACTAGTTGAAATATTATTGCAATTTTTGTGCCAAATATTGTGTTAAAAATAAAAGTTTGGAAAAGCTTGACGATTGTGACCGCCATTTTTAATGACTTCCCAAAGTATTTTATAACAGATTTGTAGACATATCCATAGAGGAAGTTTCTATCTATAAAATACTATAAAGATAAACCTGTTATCCTGTCTAGCACTCAAATTACAGCAATTTTGCTGCATGGGTTTTTAAGAACACTTAAAACAGTTATTACACAGCCTATTGAACAAATCCCTAAGAGACCCTTAAAATCTCAATATTTCTCAATCACACAACAACATAAATCTTTACAACTCTTTATTTATAAACAGGATTAGTGGCAGGATATCTAGTTGAAAAGTAACTGCAATTTTTGCAAGGTACAAACTTATGTCACAAATATGTCGAAACGAGTGCCAAGTTTGACCGCCATTTTTAACGACTTCCAAACTTCCTTACCGACCGATTTATAGATTTATCGATAGAGGAACTCTAAACCTACAAAATAACAAGAGCGGTCCTTATTATCTTCATTAGAACAAAAACTATAATCACTTTTGTTGCCCATGTTTTTAAAATCATTCAAAACAGATTTTCCACTGAACCAACTGAATAAATCTCTAAAAATCACAAACAACAATAAACCAATTTCCATGCTCGTTCCAGGTTACACACGCAATAAACCATGCAAATCGTCTGTCAAAACGCATTCAATTACTGTGCCCACCGTCCGGGCCCTCCTGCGCCCCCTGCGGCCGTGATTGGCTTCATTAACGTTCATTACTCGACGCACCGGTTGCGTCGGATTGACGGGTCTCGCATGTGTCTTGGCGCGACGCGGCTTTGTCGGCATTGTTCGCGACACGACAATCCCGCCGCAACATCCTCGGCGCGTCGCGCGCCGTAATAAAAGCGACGCGCCGCGCGCAAACTTTTCGAGTACCTGCGCCGACGAGCGCGTCGCGAACACCGACGAAAAGTTTCACGCGCGCGTCCGTCCGGACTGCATGACCTCGCAGTATTCAGTATTACTAACATTACAACCAGTTCTGCTCGCCGGCGACCGAGACGGGCTGCTTTGAATACAAATAAAGTCAAATAAAATGGCACGTAAGTAACTAGCTTATCCAACATACGCAATATTATCGTCATCGCTTCGTATTAATTTGTCTTTGCAAATTTCCGTCTGCCGGTGGTTTCCTCTTGGTGAATATAATGAATGGATGAAGGAATATTTATGTCATGTGAAAATCCGTTTCTACTTGCGTTCTAAGTAGGATTCACATCGAATGAAAGACGTTATTAGTGTTTGTGTTTGTTTTGTTTATTTTGTGCCATTTGACGCGTAATTATGTTAAGTTGTGTGTTTTGGTTTGTTGTTGCAATCACGACGATTGTCTTGCTTGAGATTGCACATGCACACACTGGGACGTAATTAGTCGGCCATATTTGTTTTGAGACTGAAAGAGACGAAATTAAATTTACCCATCTTAAAATAGGTAGATAATCCAGTAGGGGAATACTTTTAAAAAATAGTTTTTAACGTTTGAATCTCCAGCTCGACTCCCTCCATTCATTCTATAGATTTCGACCAAAAAACGAACGAAAGAGAAATCTTAGATACTTGAAATTGTTGCACGTAAATAACGCCAGGTGGCGCTTTTGTGTCAAGATGGTGAGCGTAAAAAGTAATCGTCAATCTTTTCGTATGGAACGTAATGGTAAATTCGCTTTATAAATTAAAATTGCAAATATTTAATTGCACACTGCGTTGAAACGAATTGATTAGCTCCAAGTCGGTGTGAGTAATCAGGTGACTTTTATTGGATGACTGTGCGGCGACTTGTGATAGCAAGCAGCGCGTGGTTGCAACCGGCAAACCGGCAAAAAGCACGTGGTTACTCAATGTACTCGTACAGTTGACTACAATACGATAAGTGAACCTTTCTTATCAGTGTTCTGATATGTTAAAGTTTATACAAATGTGAAGACCTTAGTTAATTATTATTTTTGGAATAGAATTTGTTGAGTTGTATAATGTTAGGCATTTGTCATAGTAAGAAACTATTCTAAACTAAAATTTTAACATTCATTTGGCACAATTCAACAATAATAATAGAGTGGGTTAGTAATGTGCTCTATGTAGTTATAGTAAGATATCAATAACATCCCTTGCACTCCCAGTACCAATCAGAGAGTAGAAGAGTCAAACATTTTTATACTAACGTATTAAGAATAGACTAAAAATTATTTTCTAAAATTCTGACAAGAGTCTTTATCTTAATAAAGAAGAACAATATAAGTTGATTCATATTACAGTAGATACCGCTAATAAGGTTCAGTGGTTATATGGAACCGCCTGTTAAATGGCATAAATCTGGTGGGATGGAACGAATGCTATACTTGCTATACTTGAAAAAATGTTCATATAAAGGGAACAAGCACTCGTT
>JARRAA010029339.1:0-13225 GCA_030557295.1 Ecitodaemon sp. MM-2014
AAACGATCGCAAAAATTCTTTTCTGGCGGATCCCCAGCCACAAGATTATCAGTCGGTTGGATGATGCACTTTAATTCCAGTGCGCCGCGCGTTGAAATGGGCGCGTTCGAGGCAAATTAAAGGCTTCCCCACGTGCACGGATTGCACTCCGAAGCGAGCGAGCGAGCCAGGCTCGCCATGCATCATAATCGCCAAATAACAAATTAAAAACAATGTAATACATGCGTTGCTTAACTGTGCATGGCGTGCCGCACGAAAATGCGTAACGATTACACGTTTAGCTGCGCGGCCAAACGAGCGTGTCAAATTGGCCGGGCGATGGCGACGACGGCAAGGTGCGCGTCGGCACTTGTGAGAATTTTGATGATTCCGAGCGCGAGGCGCGATTGTTTGAATAATCCGGAATCGAAATCGTGGCAGGCGGTGGCAGGCGACTTCGTGGCAACTCTGGACGGGACATTTTTTGTTATTACCGTTACATCTCCTCAAACTTTCTCCTTGATGCCTGCCACCAATGTGGCCGGCGCGGCTCGACTGCTCGCCGCGTGCAAGCGCGCGTTTATAGGTTCGAAAAGAAGCGGAGCGGCAGCGCGCGAGGCGTGCGCGAGCTTTAAACGGATTATCTAAATGGTAATTCATTAATAACATGCGAATGCGAGCGAAGAATGCCGATCCGCCGATGGGCCCGGGATGCAAACGAGCCGGCGGCGCGGGGAGCGCGGAAAATTAGTCAGATTCTGACCTCGTGAGCCATTTTCCCATGACGCCATTAGCACACAATGCGCCGCCGCCGAACGGGCGATCGAATTCGCCGGCGAGTAATCGCGGCGCGGCGCGTTGTTCCGGCCGCTCCGGCGCGCCCGAGTGGGTGGCTGCGAGCTTGCGGCGGGCGGGATCTCTTCTCGACTGTTGCCGCTCGGCGGCGGCGAATTGACGCGCGACGTGCCAGATTTTTCGACGCGCACGGCACGCGCGACGCCGGAGACCTATGGAAAGCGGCGGCGCGCGCGAATTTCGAACGAATCCGCATTTCCGCTCGTCGCCAGCACGAAATCGCCGACCGTTAGGTCAGCGCGACGTCGCCGACGGCCGCAGGAATTTTCGTTTCCGTGAAATTTAACTGTGCAATCCGGCGGCGACGCACCGCGCGCGCCCATACGTCAATGCGTGAGCTTTTCGGAAATTCCTTCGTCCTCCGCGCGATTTGCATATGAGGTTAAAAAACGACCTTCATTTTCGGCCACCGGCGGCGGTTCTGCGGCCAGCGCGGACCGGTTATTATCACGGCGCGGCGTTTTGGCAAATCCTTTTTTGTTATCCAACGTTTGATATACTGTTATTCAACGTCTCGAAGACGCTCGCCGTGTAATTTCGCGAGCACACACGAGCGACGGACGGACAATGCGCGGAACGGGCCCGGGGACGCCGACGTATTGTTGTTAATTTGTCATAATTTGTTGTTGATTTTTCGGAGCGCGCTGGCGTTTTTTCTTTCTATTTTTTTTTTTTAGGTTGATTATATACGACGCCATAAACCGAAGGAAGCGCCGACGATGGCGCGTCTCGCCTCTCCGTCGCTTCCGCGCGCGGAGGTGAGGGTCGTCTCAGTCGGCGCGGCCGCCGCTTCCTCCAAGAGGTGACGTCAGTGCTGGTATAAGAAGAGTATGTAGAGAAGCGCGGCCTGTTAGTCGATTCCGCTCCGGAGCGGTCAGCACCGGTCATAGCTCTTCAATATTTATTAGTGTCAAGTGCTCGCAGTTCATTACCGAGTCAGTTTGTCGCTTGTTTGAGAATATAATCGAACAGAGTGCCGATCGCCCTACGCCCTGCTCGCATCGCCAGCGCCGCGCTAGGAATTTTCACTAACTCTAGGGTGAGTTTTCCCGCACGGCTTTCCCTCGAGCTCAGTTTGTTCGTTCACGTTCAAGTCTTGCATTCAAGTCATTCAGTTTGCGCGCGCTCCGCAACCAGACTACATGTGCCTTTCTTGTTTTTCATTATAGAAAATTTAAATTCAAATTCAATCAAAATGAGAATATTGTTGCTGGCGGCACTTGTTTGCCTGAGTGTAATTTACGTAAATGCCGGCCCGATTCAAAAGGACGAGCAGAAGGTCATCGAAGAAGGCAAGAAGCAAGAAGACACCCAGGGAGTGTTCGTGACCCCGGTCGCCGAGGCGCACACCGCCGAAGCGCCCGCCGTCGCCGCCCCCGCCACGGAAGTGAAAGAAGAAGTGAAGCCAAAAGAAACCGGAAGACAGAGCTCCTCGTCGGACGACGACGACGACGACGACGACGACGACGATCTGGACCTGGGCGTCGACGACGACGACGACGACGACGACGAGGACGAGTCGCCCGCCGCCGCCGGCGACGAGGGAGACGACGACGACGACGAGGACTACTTCGAGAGCTTCTTCGACGACATCTTAGGAGGTCAGTGGACTACTTCCGCCTAGGCGACCGCCAGGGCGAGCCGCGCCGGCGATCGATCGCGACCGATCGCGATCGGCGGCGAGTGTTGACCGCGGCGGATGTGCGCGAGAGGCAATTAGACAAGAATGCTCGTCTAACTGCTTCTCGCGGCCGGCAGGATCGCGGAACAGTTAGCCGATAAATATTAAACGCGATCCCCGATCGCGCGCGACGCCGCCGGCTGAAATAACCGTTACTGTTGCAGACGACGATGACGACGACGACGACGACGAGGACGACGACGACGTCGCGCCCGCCAGCGCCCAGCAGCCCGCCGACGCCGTGCCCGAGAACCCGCAGGAGGGCGCCGACCTGGAGCAGCCCGCCGACGAGCTGACCGGTGAGACCGACAGCCCCCTGGCCGCCGAGCACGCCGAGCCCTTGGGCGAGGCCAGTCCCGCCGACCCCGCCGTCGCCGCCTCGAACATCCAGCAGCCGCAGGTCGTCGTGCAGCCCGTGCCCGCCGACGACGAGGTCGACGACGACGACGACGACGACGATGACGACGACGACGTCGAGGGCGAACTCGACGAGCTCGCCGGCGACGACGACGACGACGACGACGACGACGACGACGAGACCGCCGCCGACGACGACGACGATGACGATGACGATGACGACGACGATACCGATCTCGAAGACGTCATCGAGGCAAAGAGATCACGTGAGTCGAAATCCCGCAAAACACATCACAAGAAAAACAGCAACAAATCGCGCAATAACCACCAACAACACCACAAGAATCGCAAAAGCGCGCAGAACGCCAAAGTGAGATAAGCGCCGACTGGTGTCGCGATTGCTAACAGAATCACAGTCATTCCAAAAACGATACGAACGAAAAACCCAACCTAAGCCCAGTAGGGCCTTCCAAGGGCGCGGGGGCGCGGCCGCGCCAGCTCGAGCTCGACAACCGCGGCGCCCCCGCGACCCCTCACACCGCACCGCTTTCCACCCGCTCGCGACACATTCGCAATAGGCTCCTCTGCGCGCCGGACACCGCCCGAATCACTCGCACACCGCTCACCACATGATCAGACATTCACGACTCCGCCGCCTCCACTCGGACTTCCCGCCCGCCGAACTGTTTGCTTGGTGTCGCGCGCTCAATACTCAAAATAATTTATCTTAATTTATTTCTATGATTAATTGATTATTTATTTTACTATTTATAATGAGTATTTATTTATTTAAATTTAACAGACCGATTCATGTTTGTTTCAATTTGACGATAGCGTTGACTTGGTTGCATTAAACTAGGTACATGTCACAGCAGCACGTGGCAGACTCAATTATCCGATCGCTTTCAGTAATCGATTTCACCACGAATGAGAACAAATAGCATTTTCTGTAACAAGTAGCAAACGTTGTACGCAAGCTGGCGCATGCATTGCAAACGCAGCGCGACGTAACTTTGTACAAAACAACGAACAATTGAAATTATAAAACACTTGAAAAAATTGAAAAATTGTGATTTTATTTCGTTTGTCTGAACAATCCTTCAAGAAATTCAATCTCCTCTTAACATAGCAGACTGCTGAACAATGAGACATTCGTTGTACATAACATATTTGTGTGTGACATTTATCTAGGCTAATGCATCTTATTAATTAATCAATTAATTGCTAGTCGATTACGGCCTATTAATCAGCTACCACCAACTAACAAGCATCTCATGTGCCGAGCGCTAACACCATTAACCACCTGCCGTACCATCATTAATCGCTTGCATGTTGAGTTAAGTCAAAGTTCCGGCCGGTGAGGATTGTGGTGCCTTGGTGGCGACGGCGGCGCTTACGCAATCCGACGGGCCGTAAGCGCCGGCCGCCGCGATCGCCGTGATGTCGGGGTTTCGATGCGAACGATTTGCATGATGGTGACTCTTTGACTCTCTCTCCTCTCGTTTCGGCAGCATGACAAACTTACGGACGCATGACGCATGACGCATCCGCGGAGCGCGCGAATGTTTACGTCTCCGCTCGCATGGTTTCGGCCGTCGGCCAGATCGTTTGTCGGCCGAGACCCAAATATCTGTGCGCTGCTGGGGTCGGCGGACGCGGCGAAGAAATTGTAGAAAGGTGTAGGCTCTGACCCTGACCCGGAATGGCCACTGACCCGATATCTGTACCGTTATGAAAACGTACACGACACACGGTCGCGCCGCATACGAATATGTTCGAGCCGGCGCGCCGTGCCGCGTTAATTAGCTGCCGCCTAGGACCGGGGACATCGCGCGGCGCGATTCGGTCGACTTCCGCCCCGGCCCGCCTTGGTCTTGACCGTGACCCAGGCCCGGCTCATTTCCGGGCCGCGCGGCCATCTCGAAAACGAAAATCGTGCGTGCACTCAAGACGAGTCGTGTTGACGCAAGCGCGGCGGGAGATGCTGATGACCTCGTCCACGCCGCGGCAGCGGAGGACCGAAAGAAAGCATGTATCAAGGTTACTAGGTGACCCACTTCCTACCGGGCCGCTTTTTTCTCGCCTCTTCTCCTCGCCGCGGGCGCGCTTGAATATCACAGAACTCGTCGTGCATGCTGCACGCGCGCGCTTCATTTTCCAATCGGAATCATAACCAGGCGCGGCGTGGTGCACGAACCTGCCAGCCGCACGGATGTCGCTGCATCAACGCCGGGTCAGGGGCCTATGCCTTCTATTGTTTCTTCCCATTCCTCCCGTGCAACTTTCTACCGTGACGCACTCGACCACGACAACAACGCATCGTTTTGCTTTCGAACAGGTGCCATCCAAGCGCAGGCTTCCGCGACCCAAACACGCATGCCCGCTATCTACATCGCGAAATACAACCGATTCGTCGACAACATCCTCGGGCGCATTAATCGCATCCTGGGAAAGTCCTACGATCCGGTGCGCGTGAAACTCCAAGCGCCCGCCGACAAGTCCAACAAGAAAGTCGGGCCCAAGGTCACGTCCAACAAGAACAAGACGAAGAGCAAGAAGAAGAACAGCAACCGCTCCAGGGGTCAGCCGCAGCTCACCAACAAGATGGGCGAGTTCGAGCTGGCGAGATCCACCGAGTCCGAGGCTCGCGAACCCGCGTTCGTCTTGATCTCGAAGACCAGCGACATCAAGACCAACCACCCGATTAGGAACGTCACCCTCGAGGTCCGCGCGTCGCCGACGAGCAAGCGCCGCAAGCCCGCGAAAAGCTCCAACAAGAACAACTCCTCGAACAAGAACGCCGCGTCCAGCTCCAGTTCCAACAAGAATTCCTCTACTACCAAAGCCAGGGCCACGCTGTACGGTCTCAGCACCTTGAGGAGAGACGGCGACGTGGTGGTCAACGCCCTGAAGGACTACACCAGCGTGAAGACCAACTTCTTGCTGGGACCCTTGACCCTCCGCGTGGAGAAAGAAGTAAACATCCTTCCTCCAGTTCGACCAAAGCAGTTTCCTAACGAGACTTTTTAATTGCGCCTGTTGCAGTTCGGCAAAGGCAATCGCCGTCAACTCAAAAGCGCCACGGCGACCACCGCCGAAATGTTCGGCAAGCTGACCCTCCGCATCGTCCACGGTGGGGCCGCCACGCTCCATTCGATCAAAGTCCTCCAGCCCAAGCAGGTAAGGTCCAACCACGCGCCAAGCATTCACACCTATTGATCTAGATTAATCAAACGCGTTTCTTGCGCGACCAAGGTGCGAGTGGACAGCGCCGATAACCACGAGAAGACCAAGGAGTACATGTGGAAGCGCAGTTCGCACATCGCTTCGGTGGTCTCCAGAAAACTCGCGTCCGCAGCGCGTTCCATGCTGAAGCCACCACCACACCACTAAGCCTCCACGAGGAGACTTCAAAGATGACCAGAGTTTCTCAATTTAGTTTTAACACCATGGGCAGTTAATGTCGACTGAGGTTTCACGGTTTCGTCCAATTTTTACTTTTCTACTTTATTGTGTGATGGATTTCGTTTAGAACGTTAGAGACTGTTTGATTATTTATTAGTCCCGTAGTTATTTATTGTAATATTTATTGTAGAAGAGCTTATTAAAATATAATTATGCAATACCGAAACACGCTTGATTGGATTCTGTTTTACCGCCAATGACCGCCACGCCAGTTTCAGAACGTGAAATCAATTCGAACGCGAGTCGTTAATTAATAAAACATTGACGACGTTAATAACTGTGACACAATACCTAATACAACGTAACTGTAATTGTTCCTGCCGAAAGCAGTTAATCAAAAGTTAAGTAAACGTTAAGCGAGTGCCCACGGCGCGGCGTGCGGTGAATATCGACGAATAAATTGTCGATGAAAACGAAACACTCAATGATAACTGGATAATTACGCCGACGAAATATTTGCCGAATTCCAGGCCACGTTAAGTGACTAACAATAAAACAAAGCGTCGTGATTCACGCCGCGGTTACGCTCGACTCAATTCAATTCTAATTCGATGATAATGACTGAACTCAATGAATAATACAACTGTTTTTTGCTTCCACCTGGGCCAGTCGCTAATTTTGATTCGAAAGAACTGTCGACTCGGCACAGCTGTGTGTCGACGGATTGAAAATCGAAGTCGCGAATCGCCAAAAGTCGAGAGAAATTCTAGAAAATCAAACGTGGGCTCAATGTAAATCATATCGTTTTATGATGACGCTGTTTACGAGAGTTCTACTAGATAAAATACAAATGTATTCAAGGATATCGCAAGTAATATAACGGTTTATTGCTCTAATCCTGGAAAACTGCACAAAAACATAAAACAAGTCGCAAATCAATTGAAACTTCGTTGGATTGTTCGGAAAATAATTCCGTCTACAATTCCGAGAAGTTGCTGAAAGTAAGTCACTTGCGTCGTCCGATCAAGATTTAATGAGGTAGAAAGAGTCGGGTGCCCGAGAAGTTTGGGCGAATAACAGTTGTGTAAATAAATCACTGACCGGCCATAAAATGATCATATTTATGCAATAACTGACAAAATAACATATAACACGGAACACATGGGTTCGTCATGAATAATTTCGATCTCCTAGCTTCTGGCCGCTGTGAGAACGGGTTTGTTGTGCTCCATCCAAAGGAAACCGACCTTCACCGCGGAGTACAACCAGAATGACTGAATTTTCTAAGAAATTTTAGTCGAATCGATGTTAATCGGTAGCGTTTTATTCAAAAAATCTTCTCGGCAATCCGGCGCATTTCTAAGAAGGCGAAAAGTGTTCAATTTATGCGCACATTTAATTTTCGCGCAAAAATTAATAAAACCCACTCGATAACCAAGAAATTTAATGCCAAGCATGAATAAATTTAGACTCCTAAGATTTCTTCTTGGATATGTGACAAGACATGTAAAGAAAGTCTAAAAATGATGATAGTTTTGATAGTTTCGTGCACAAAAGCCGGGATGATTACATGATGAATGTGAGTAGTGTTTTATTAAAAAAAACTTAATTTTCGTTCACAAAAACCTCTCAAATATTCAAGATATTGAATGCCTATGACGTTTCCGTTTAGATACCTACGAGTACCTGCGTTGAAATGTATCGACACACAAAAATCGTCACCTAAAGGATAACCCATTATGATAATCCTCTGAAAACGAGCACATACTTAAGATATCATTGTATTTTGGTCAACTTGCAGAACAACTGAGCGCTGTCCCATTTCCCTTGACGATCAAACAATCTCGCCGACAGATATCCGTCGACGTGTCGTCTCCTACCCAATTGAAATGGCAAAGTTTACATAAAAATGATTGTGGCCTGCAAAGTACTTGAGTAAACAACAACCATGTGCGTAGTTTCCCGCACGTTATGTCTACACCGACTGAGCCGCGTTCAGCTGGGTTGCTTTCACTAACCTGGTTCGAGTTACACTTGTCGCATGGAAATTACCATTCGCTTACGGATCTGAGACAAACTTTACGAACGCATCGCATTTCGCATGCATGAGATTTTCTCGTATTTTATGCGTTTAGACAAATCATGCACTTCGTTCTCTCCGCATGCATGGCGAACGCGGACCCAACCCAACACAGCGTCGGACGTGAAGGTAAAATAATGAGACGATCCTCGTTTATTTTTATCATTACAAAAAACCGGTAAAACTCCTCATTTATATTTTTACCTAAATTAATAGTTAAACATAAGCGCGCGTCGGCGTACAATATTTGGATCTATGTTAAGTGGGCAGAAATACGAAATTCTAAATGAGGATCCCGAAGCGTTCGGTGCTTAGTTGTAGGTCATATATCTGGGAGTAGCTGAGAACTTGGCGTACGACTTGATGACTTTGTTCACCGCCTCGAGGAAGTCCTTCTCCGTGGCGACTTTCCTGCGGGCCCTGATGGCGAACATCCCGGCTTCGGTGCAGACCGATCGAATTTCGGCGCCGGTTGAGTTGGGGCAGAGACGCGCCAGCAATTCGAAGCGGATGTCGCGCTCGACGCTCATCGACCGCGCGTGGATCTTGAAGATGTGCGAGCGACCTTCCAGGTCGGGCAGCCCGAACTCGACCTTTCTGTCCAGACGGCCGGGCCTCATCAGCGCCGGGTCGAGAGTATCGGGACGATTTGTCGCCATAAGTACTTTGATGTTTCCGCGCGGATCGAAGCCGTCCAGCTGGTTGATGAGTTCCAGCATCGTGCGCTGGACCTCGTTGTCGCCGCCCGCGCCGTCGTCGAAACGCGCGCCGCCGATGGCGTCGATTTCGTCGAAGAAGATGAGACAGGCCTTCTTGGAGCGGGCCATCTCGAAGAGTTCTCTGACCATGCGCGCGCCCTCGCCGACGTACTTCTGCACCAATTCCGAGCCGATGACGCGGATGAAGCACGCGTCCGTGCGGTTGGCCACGGCTCTTGCGCAAAGCGTTTTGCCCGTGCCAGGGGGGCCGAAGAGCAGCACTCCTTTGGGCGGTTCGATTCCAAGCTTCACGAACTTCTCAGGCTATAATCATAAATATCAAAACAGCCACATCAAATCCCTAGCTTCCCTATCGGCCTGAAGACATAAAAGACGATCGATCGCTTGTGACGAATTGCGATGCACGCAAGCAACTCCCGACATGCGCAATTCTAGCGTGGGAGCTTCGAAGAAATCCCTTCGTGGGGTTCAACGGCCAGCATGTTAATGAACAGGACGCGACAACGACGTGCCCGGCATCGTCATCATCTTCATGGCATTGGCATTGCCGGCCGAATTCGGACCGAAGCTAGCGGGGGAACGGAATTCGACGTCAAGCGGAGCGTCGCGTGAAAAAGTCGCGATTGGCCGCGTCGAGGAAATGCGGCACGGAGTGTGGTAGAATCGGGTAGGAGACGCCGAGAAGAGCGGGCATTAGCCGCGATTTTCGTATCGAAAAGCGGCTGGCCAGCCGGCCGCCAAGCACTTCCAGTTCGATTGATGAAAAGTGGACAAGGCGGCAGAGCCGCGAGCCGGCGAGTGCCGAGAAGTGGCACAGCGACGAGGTAGGCGAAGAAGTAGTAGTAGAAGAAGACGCGGTTCGGAGAAAGGAGGGCAAGGCGAGGCAAGGTTAGGCGCTCGAGACGCGCGGCGGAAATACGGTAAGTCGGCGTGCGTGCGGCGGCCGCTCGTGGGAGCAACGAACCAGCGTACGCGCGCCGCGAACCACCTCTCCCAGACCGACCGACCACGTCGGGATATGGGTCAGTGAGAAGGATGGGAACGAATCAATTTTATTCAATCATCAACGTAATGCACGCGGTGTTATAAAAACACTCGGGCCGTACGAGCGACGCTCGATTCATGCATGAAACTTGACGCGACACTTTTACCAGCCTCTTTCCAACCGCATCATTGCGTTCCCCGACTTGTTCCAGCGGTTTAATTCCACAATCCAGCTGGCCTTGTAGGTGTGACACATTATGCGGACACTCAAGAGAGAAAATCATGCATGAAAGTTCTCAAAGAAAGCAAGAAAGGAAACATTCAGTCGTCACAGAGCACTGATGACGAGGTCAGAGGGTTTGTGGAGCGACGTAATTAAAATAATTCGCGCGTTTTTCTCGCGAGCGGGTCGACGAATTTAGGCGTTGTGCCTCTACAAAATTGCGGAACACTTTAAAAATTAATGCATGGAGCATCTTAAGAAGGCCTCAATCAAAATCGAGTTAATTTTTTTTAAATAATTGCATGATAATTGCGCAGCTTTTTAAGCATTTGATGAACGTTTTTTTAAAGCAATTTTTGTAGAAAACGGCGAACTAAAGAAAGCGACAAACGCAGGAAAAATCGGAAACTAGTAACGAGAAACAAACGGCAAACTTAACGAATCATTAATCATTAATAACGAATGATTAATTGCTTAGCAGGAAATCGACATTTAATGCGCTTAAAGCGCGCATGCAAAGAAGATAAACAAATATTTATTTCAATATACGCATGCAGGTAAAAATGCACATTCATTTGCTAGTTATAAATCAATGAGACTCATACATACATCACTAATGTGCAAATTATTGTAGGAATTTGATAATTTCAAGCTTGTTATATTGTGTTAGAAAGACATCACCTAAGCAATTTAGTAAAATTAGCTAATGAAACCCGTCCAGCAAAACGCATGTGTACTTACATGCAAAAGGGGCGTCTCGACGACCTCCCTCAGCTTTTCAATTTGTTCCTTGCAACCGCCAACATCGCTGTACGTCACGTCCGGCTTCTCCTCCACCTGCATCATCGTTACGGTTGGGTCTATCTTTGGAGGCAATGGTATATGAATTTGATATTTATTCCGGTCAACCCTGGACAACAAATTCATAAAATGAGTATGTTCAAACGCAATGATTGTGTCACCTGAACCTACCCAACCCTCATCCCTTCCTCAATATCAGTAGGTGCAACAGAATCAGCCAGGTCCACCACGAACTTGGCAAACTGCTTGACATTGATAATGTACTTTGGATCGTCAGTGTCAGCATTAATAATCTTTGTACATCTCGCCACCTGGAGGGGCTGCTCATTCTGCAGGGTCTGCTTGTCCGATGCAAGATCCCACAATGCTGGCGCGGCCAATCCGGTGTCTGATTCTTTGATTCCCGTCAGTTCGTTGACTCTCTTGATGATTGTTTGAATGTCATCCTCCACGAATTTGATGGTTTTCGTGTATTGCCCTTGGCCCTGTGGATGAGATCGGTCAGAAAACGAATTCGATGAGTGGTCTTGTCATGCCTATACTCACGTAGGTCTTAAGCAGGTGTATATCTCCTTCGTCGAGCGCTAAAAACGGGAACAAATAATGAAGCGACTGTCATCACGACGATAGTCCGGCGTCGCGGGGCGATGCGTCGTGTTGTGTACTCACATTTAATCTCTGTCTCCGGCTCCTTCTCGTCCACCTTCACCTTCCGCATATCATCGCCGAGATGGTCCGGCATAATGTATAATTGAAAAATAAGATCTACTTGTGCAAAGCTTTCTTAGAAAATGAATATTCTTTCGGCAATCCTATGGAACCCTGCCAGTCATCGGCGTTACAAGCAAAAATTTCGGATCCTAACCTAACAACCGACGTTTCCCCCGCTACGACCGCGGACGACTAGCGCTGCTCGATGTTTTTGTTACAAAACGATACATGACGCGACATCTATTGCTAGAGAAACGAAAACACGTTTAAAAACTTGATACAGCTTTAAGGAACACGTTGGCCCAGCCGTAATTTTACGTTATAACCGAAATTCCATATAAACGGCGATGAAAATGTGTCCCGCACCACCACACACAATCGCGAACTGCCCTGGTATGTAACCTTGCCGGCGAAATCCTAATAAATGTGACTGGCCCAACGTGTTCCCTATAAGCGACATCTACTGTATTTACTGCACTGTACCGCATATTTCTGATAAATGATTATTTCTATCACTCCTTAATTCGCTAATTTCGTTGCACCCGCTTTCTCCTGCTATCAAATCTGCTCAATGTAAAATTTGTTAAATATTTAATCGAACTTTGGATGCGATTTTCTCAGAAAATATTAACGATAGGGAAATGGTGCCATTTAAATCTACATTAAATTCTGCGTCGCATTTCCGATAAAAACGATATCTATTCGTAAAGTAGCAAGAACAACTCTTCAATTGCGCAATGGAGTGACAATCGTCAAGCTATCGCACCTACGAAGCAAGTTTCTGCCGATTCTGTAAGGCATGTTTAGGTAAAGTTCAAAAATTGGCAAACTTTGGGGGCCATTTTTACCCACTTCCGGTTGAAATTCTGGGACAACTCCTTCTAAAATTGAAAGAACAACTCTTCTGCTACGAAATGAAGTTAAAATTACGAAACCATCTTCGCTAGAACGCATGTTACAGCCGATTTTGTATGGCATATTTCGCAAAATCAAAACTGTGAAGATATCTTACCTAGAGCAGAAGATTTCGCCGATTTTGGTAGACAAGTTTTGGAATAATTTAAAAAATGGACTATCTTCGGATGCTATTTTGACCCACTTCCTGTGGAAATTCAAGGTGAGTGGCGATAAAATAGAAAGAACAACACTTTAGCTACGGAATTAAATTAAAATTATGAAGTTACCATGCCTAGTTCCGAAGTTACAATCGATTTAACAAAGCAATTTTGGAAAAAGTCCAAAAATTGACCAGCTTTGCCGGTCATTTTGACTCACCTCTAATAGAAATTCAATGTCGACCAGTGCTAAAATCGAGGATTCTTCCCTTGGGGATCAAAGTGAAAACCACGAACCAGACGAATTCGTTGCTATGCATAAATCATTTGGCGAAGAATGGGAGATATCAAAAACTACAAATAATTCGAATGCTC
>JARRAA010029403.1:0-10049 GCA_030557295.1 Ecitodaemon sp. MM-2014
AGTGTGCGATTCCTCGTATTTCAAATCTTGCTCTCACCCCAAAGCAAAATATCGCTCGCTCGGCGGCTCTGTCCCAAAATACTCGTATATTAGGGCACTCGCATGCCGAGGTACCACAGTATTTTGCAATGTTTGATTATTTCGGAAACTTTCATCATATAGTTTCGATTTTCAGAGAGTCTTGTGCAGTCCGTAATACAATTTTTCGCAAAAGAAGCATTAATAAATCGGAATCAATTATTCATGCATATAATAACACTTTGAGATTGACGGTTCAATGAACTTCAAAAAGTACTTATGTTCAGGTAAAATGCGCGTCGACCTTACATTTCACCCTTATCCTTGAGGACACTGCAACGTTTTCCGAACGTACAGGACCTTTCTATCCTGTTAGACAGGCGATTTTGATTGTAAATTATGTCAATATATATTTCGGATTTGTGTGGTCTTAATCCAACTTTAATTTTGCACTAAATAGATATAAAATTATTGGTTACCCACCTCCTAACAATTATCTCTCATTAATT
The DNA here is from genome assembly GCA_030557295.1 of Ecitodaemon sp. MM-2014. Taxonomy (NCBI): domain Eukaryota; kingdom Metazoa; phylum Arthropoda; class Insecta; order Coleoptera; family Staphylinidae; genus Ecitodaemon; species Ecitodaemon sp. MM-2014. The sequence goes on from JARRAA010029403.1 coordinate 528, forward strand.
TATTTAGATAGTGAAGTTGTACTAAATTAAGATTGGCAATTCCCCGGACCGTGCTTAATGCGAAATTGCAAAACCTCATTGCTTTTGCTCAACTTTCTATAAATTGCAAAAATTGCAAAAAACAAAAAACGCGAACCCAACTTATCAAAAATGGTTCGAAAACGCCGGCAACAAACCCAAAGACTAGTCTAAGGTGAGAGAAACTAGTGTGCGATTCTTCGTATCTCAAATCTTGCTCTCATCCCAAAGCAAAATATCGCTAGCTGGCGAGGTACCACCAAAATCCAACACCTTACACCATGGCGCTTGCACCGCTTTTCGTCTGCTTCACGCTCCGACACAATTGCACAATCGTACGATTGTGCTCGACGACATGATACGCATTTAATTTAGTGTCAACCGGCGCGGAACAGTCACGCTACGAGCGATTAATATGTAAACAGATGTGTTAATGTCCTGCTCGCATCCCGCGCCCATTGCCCGGATCGCCGCGCTGAAAGCGGCAATTACCCCCAGCGCGGCGTCGGCGTATCATTAACGGCCATCCATTACGGACGCCATTGATAGTCATTGCCGTCGTCCGCGCGCCGAGAAAAAGGGCGACTCTTTGCGGCGCGACGCGAGAAAGGGATGCGCATTGTTATTATATTAATTGCCGCGCGGAGCAATCCGGGGATTATGTTACAAGCGTCCGGGGCATTGTGGGCATTGTTTCGCCGCCGTGTTTGTCGCCGACGGACCCGAAAAACAGCCGCGAAGATCCCGAAGATCAAGTTCGACGCGAGCGCCCGAATACATTGAATAGCCCTCCGAAGGGTGCGCGGCGCGCCGCTCTCGATGCACTCGATGATTTTATTAATAAGCGCGGCGCTTGAGGGCCGAGCGGATCGCGGGGCGCTATAAAGTTAGCGCGGAGTTGATGAATGGCGCGTGGGCGCGCATGCCGAGATGGGTAACGATGTGTCGTTTTAACGACTGCGTAATTATAATGAGTGAACTTGCTAATGCAATAAAGCGACCTCGACGATATCGTCGAGCGCGCCGAGAGGGGGACGCGCCGCGACGAGCGTTTTTATGTATTCCACCCCTGCAGTTATGGTTTTACGAGGATTTTAGGAGGATCTGGATGAGACGAATCGACAAGGGTTTTAGTCACCGCAAGTTGGATGCTCTTTTTTACAAAGTTGGCCCTGCACAAATTGCGCCAACTTATTTCATTATTTTTGTTAATGGAGTTATTGAATTTCGGTAACATTTTTTCAAAAACATGCATTCAATAGTTGCGTATGTTATGAACAGTCTTTATTAACATGTTTCATGAAAGGATTGTATTGAATCGCAATCGATTACGCTGTCTTAAAGATATTAAAATTAGCAGATTGCGTTGATCACGAAACATTCTTCATTTGCAAGGCAAAGTAACCTTGAAGATGCTGTGGCAAAAGAAGTTTCATTGCATCGTAAAAGAATTTGAAACCAATGTGTCTCGTCGATTAACAGAATAATGTACAGTATTAAAGGTTGTTCAATATTAATTCATTTTGTCACCTTCGTCTGCATTGACATTGTCAGAATTAACCCCGAATTAATTTGATCAAAATCATGGTTTTTCCACCAATTATTAGAAATATCTCTTGATATTCCAAGTTTTTTTGAGAAAGAAAGTTATATTTAGATAAAAGAATAGTTGTGGAGTCGATTTCCGCGAATTTCATTTATAATAGCTTCGAAAACATAAGTTAAAATTGACAAAATGCTGATTTTGTTGTCCTCAAATGAAGACAGTGGTAAATAATGGGTTAATATAGTAAATGCCGCTTATAAGGTTCAGTGGTTACATGGAACCGACTGATAATTGGCACAAATCTGGCGGGACCGAACGAATGCACTTTGTCATCGCCGCTTTTATGGGTTTTCGGTTATAGTGTACAAATTCGGCTGGCCCGACGTGCTCCTTATAAGCGGCATCTACTTATTAACTTCATTATTCAATATTAATTTTATCGCATTTGTTTGCACTAACGACTTGCTGTGAATGACGAATTCCATTCCAACTATCCTAGCAAATAATTGCCGAACATTCTTCATTTCGATGGTGAAATAATCCTGGAAAAGTCATGGTTCAACTTTACCACGTCATCTTAAAAGTTTCACCCGAAATGTAACCGAATTGTAGGAGTAATATCGATATATCGACATTAAATATTAAATATTATTCGACATTAATACCTTTGAACATATAATTTTAACCAAAATCGTCGTTTTTCCCACAAATTATTGTAAATAACTTTAAATATTTCAAGCTTTTTGCGAAGAAAATTTATTTTTATATAAAGGAATAGTTGTAATTTCGATTTCCATGAAGGAAATTCAAAATCATTGATTTGAAATGATGTTTGATGTAAAAATTACAGCGAGCTTCTTGACTCTCGTCAATAAAAACGTGTTGTTATCTAAAAACAAACATTGTAAAATCATAAAATCGGCGACTGCGCGTTAGCCGCCCAGTATGAAAGTGACACATTTGAGGTGCGGTGCATTTCATGTGAATAATAACGAAGACATAATATAATTACACCTTCAAATTGTAAGTATACATTCTTAATAATTAACTTATTATAAAGTTCTATTTGCTTGTTAGCTGCTTACTTGTCGTAATAATGAGAAAATTCGGTGAATATTGGTGTTTTGAACATAAGCTGTTGCCGAAGATAAACCAAAATCGATTGCGAAGGATCCGTGTGAACAAGACAATTTCCGATTTCAGATTTATATATATCAGCAAAATACACAAGAATCTGAAGATTAATAAAACCTGGTGCAAGTTACAAATTAAAATATAGAGAACTACGATCTCTAATATCTCTAATTTCGAAAATTTCTAATCGCAGGAGCTTCTAGATAATAGAAAGAAATCTTATCTTAATCTCTGCATGTGAAGATAGATGAATCAATTTGCTGATTGTCATGGAAATTGAATACCCAACTAACAATTCTCAATCTGTCTCGACGCAAACTAAAAAGTTTGCAAATATTTGCTAATTACCAATCGATTACAATAGATGCCGCTTATAAGGTTCAGTGGTTATAAGGAACCTCCTGTTATATGGTACAAACGAATGCGATACATTGCAATGAGTATATTTTCACCGTTCATTATGGATTTCGGTTACAGTGTACAAATTCTGCAGACCCGACGTGTCCCTTATAAGCGGCGAATACAGCAGGTATTCGTGAAGATATCTGAATTGCAATATACGCAAGGAAAGAACGGATGATGTCATTTTTGTTTGTACAATTTGTCATAGAATTAGTCATAATCGTAATCTACAACTGATTTAGAAATTTTATAATTTTATTCTTGTTTATACTGTGGCCCTATTGGCACTGTAAGTAAAACGACTTGCTTCCCGAATTAGTTTCGCCAAAATCATGGTTTTCCGCCAATTATTAGTTAGATAAAGGAATTAGTTGCGGAGTCCATTTCCATGAAGAAAATTTAAAATTTTACCTTAAAATTCGAAAAATTCTGGATTTGCAGTGGTAAATAATGGATTAAAGTCGAAATTGTGTTCACAACATTATTTTACAAAGAAAATTTAAGTTTTCACCTACTCAATTATTGCTGACTCTAATAATTGCGGAGAAACCTTGCTTTTTGGCATTTTGACAAAATCCAAGAAGGTATGAATCGATAAAATCAAGTTCGAGGCAAATTAAGCGTCATTCAAACAACGCAGGCGGCAGCAATTCATAAGTTTCGTGTTAACGATAATAATTAAACCGAAATTAAAAACGAATCGCTTCTTACGCGTGTCAGAAGTAGGCACCGCACCCTTCAATCCTGCGAGTCGTTGCACACGCACATTACGCATTGCCGCGTGCGTAATTCCTCACTTGCCCCGGCCGCCGACTTGCATATTAAAATGTAAAAACGACCGCGGCGCGAAGAACATCCCGGATGGCCGGGATAGCGATCGGCGCCCTCCGCCCCGACGCTCGCGGCCCTCGCGGCCCTCGCGCGCGCTCGCCGCCGCACATAAAATATTTCCACAACATCCATTCGCATCGAGACAATTTATGTCTGATATGTAAATTCGGCGCGACTTAACTTCGCGCGCGCGCGCTCCGCTCGAAGGGGCGGCGGCGCCGCGCCATCCGTCAACATGTTTATGGCTCGCGTCGGCGACGCGAAGACAAGTCGAGCGAGCGCAAAGGCGAGGCGAAAGGTTGCGCTCGAGCGAGCTCGCAGAATCGTCGTTTGTCATACGAGATTTGCGCGCCGGGCGAAAGCCGAAGAATCGAAGGGCGACGAAGCGCGCGTCTTGTTAAAACGTGTCCTTGAGATTAAGCAACATGCATAACTCCACTCGCGCAATTTGTGCACAGAGGAAGGGCCGATAAGTGTTCAAACTCCAAACGTTGTCACTTAATTCTTCCCAATGTTTCTATTTGTGGTACCCGAAAGATCAAGCGTGGAAGAAACAAAAGTCCTTCCTGGTCTTGCAAAAATGCATGCCCATACATAACCTCGATCTCCGAAAGTTTGGCAAAGACGAAATTCCGCACTTAATTCCTCCAAACGCTTCGGCGACGCGCGGCACTAAATCAAGATAAACTTTGCGAGCGCATATTCGCTTTGACAAAACTACAGCAACAAAAAAGAAAGAAAGAAAGGAGCGAGCCGAAACAGGAACCGAAAGGAAGAACGTCGGCCCAACCCTCCGCATCCCTACGCAGTCGTCCTAATGGGTTATTTATGGCCGAACGTTCGGCGCTTTATTGCCGCACGCACACTTTCCGTCCGCGCGGACCTTCGGCGCTCCTTCTTCCCTCCGGCGATATCCTCGCTCGCGGCGCGACGGCGACGATATCGGCGGCGCATCTCGTCGAGGACGCGGTCGTTAAGCGCGTTTCTTTATTTGCCTCTTATTTAACATGATTCAACTTTACTGCCCCGCGCTCGCGCAATAACCGCAATCGGGGCGAGGATCGCGGCTGCGTCCGCTTAATGTGCGCGAGTTTTAAGCGGACGACGTCGCGGATAATTGTTGAGGCCGTAACTTCTGGGGTGAATTATTCATCGATCTAGAACTGGTTGAAAACTAAAATGTTCGTTTTTACGGCGGTTATCGATATAAAGTGTTTTAACAGTCTGTTAATTTAACGCGATAATATTGAATCTAAAAATAGATTTCATGTTGCAATTTGGTGAAAACTAGCAACAAGCTCATTTTAGACGACATTCGATTAAATTGGGGTATTAGCAAGTATAACCCATTGCTTCCCGCATTAATTTCGCCAAAAATCGTTGTTTTTCCGCAAATTATTGTTAATAACTTCTAATATTTAAAGGTTTTTTTTTTTTTAGGAAAAAAAGTTATATTCAAATAAAGGGATAGTTGCGTAGTGGTTTTCCGTGAAGAAAATTCAAAATTTCTACTTAGAAATGCTTAATTAAGTTAAAATTCGAAAAATTCTGGATTTGTCGTCCTCAAACGAGGACAGTGGTAAATAATGGGTTAAGCACGGTATTTTAATGCAGTTATAACTTCGTTTAAATTACGCGCCAAAATGTGGCAATGTTGCCACATTATTTGCCACTGTCCTCATTTGAGGACATTTCTAAATGAAAATTTTGAATTTTCTTCCAGGTTTTTGTTGAAAATCTTTAAATATTAAGAATTATTAACAATTATTGGTGGGAAAAGCAGCGAAATTAATTCAGGAAGCAATGGGTTAATAGCGGAAGTACTGCAGTTTATTAACTAAAAAGTCAATAACAATCACTGACACTTGAACACATATGATTGTTGAAAATGTTTAAAATCGATAAAAGAAGCAAAACATTAACATTTGTTGATGTTGTTTTGTTTTTGGGCGTCACATGTTCTTTGGGTTGCTTACATTTGTTTTACTTTATAATGATCCTTGAACCGAAATGCAAAAACAAAAACTTGCAAACGGGTAATTGTTGAACTTGACCTTGAATTATTCATCAATCTACAACCAGTTGAAAGCTGAAATTTTAGTTTTTATGTTGGTTAACGATATAAAGTAGAAGAAATTATAATGAACCTATTGCACAATAATGTTGAATACAAATTATGTGATATCTCTCAACTGACTACTTATAATTTGTTTATATTTTAATCGTTTCATACATACATTCGATTAAATTAGGATATTCTCAAGTTTTAACACGTAACAATTAAAACTTCATTTAAATTACGCACCAAAATGTGGCAACATCTCCATAATTACCAGAACCAAATATTAACAGCAGGACCACTATAGTTTGTTAACTAAAAAGTCATTAACACTCATGATTCACAATCAAAACATAAACGCTTGTTGATGTTGTTGTCTTTCGTTTTTGTTTAGGCGTCACCTGTACTCTGGGTTGCGTACATTTATCCCAGTTTATAATGATCATTAAGTTGTATATCTATAAATACAAGTTGGCGTTGAATTGTTCTTCAATCTAGAACTGGATAAAAGCTGCAATTTTAGTTTTTATGTTGGCACAATTGTCGATATACAGTAAAAGAAATATCTAGGAGCCTGTTAAAGATTTGTTAACAAAATCGTGAAATATTGCACAATAACATTGAATCCAAATATGTGTTGCGCTCGCCGTTACGCAACGCCTTGTTGTTATGTCAATTATGTGATATCTGTCAACAGACGGTCTATAATTCAGTTTTAGCCTTTGTATGATTTGATGTTGTGAGTACGCAATTAAAACTTTATTTAAATTCCGCGCCAAAACGTGACAACATCGTCAAATATTAACCAATTACCAGAATGTGCCATTAACGGCGGAACTACTGTAGTTTGTCAACTAAAAACTGAATAACAATAAGTTGCACTTGCACGTTTACAATACAATTACAATATTTAAAACATTCAAAATCAATAAAACAATCAAAGCATTAACGTTTGTTGATGTCGTTTTCTTTTATTTTTGTTTAGGCGTCACCTGTACTGCGGGTGCGTACATTTACCTCAGTTTATAATAATCATTAAACCAAAAACAGAAACTTGCAAACTAATGGATAATCGTTGAAGGTATAAGTTGACGTTGAATTGTTCTTCAATCTACAACTGGTTAGAAGCTGCAATTTTAGTTTTTATAATGGTATAATTGTCAATATAAAGTAGAAGAAATTATAAGGGGCCTGCACTCGACGTTGCTACGTAACCCTTTGCTATTATACCGATTGTGTGATATCTGTCAACAGACTGCTTAGAATTCTTTTTTGTTTCATAATTTCGTATAGACTAGCCCTTGTATGAATTGATGTTGTAAGCAGGCGTCATTTAAATTCCGCGCCAAAATATGGCAACATCGCCAACTATTAAACAGAATGTGCCATTAACAGCGGAACTACTGTAGTTTGTCGACTAAAAACTCAAGAACAATAGGTTACACTTGCACACTCGCGATTACAATCTTCAAAATCAATAAAACAATCGAAACATTACCGTTTGTTGATGTTTGTTTTGTTTTTGTTTAGGCGTCACCTGTACGTTGGGTCGCTTACATTTGTCGCGCTTTATAAGGATTCCTCGGATTCCTAAACATGCCGAATGCATTTAGTTGCAACTAATCGCCGCCCACGCTCCTCTTGTAAATATTACTCGCAATCAATCATGAATAATGGCCGACAATTAATCACGCACGATTGTTGCAACAACTACTATAAATAGTTATTATCCAATCAATCGTTCACTTTACTATTTCATTCATCGAATCCCATTGTTGGCGTTCATTATCCGAATTACCAACTTCTACTATCCTCCACTATTAATTTCAAAACGTTTTCGCTCGGCTCTTACGTGAGCGCAGGCGAGACTTTATGAATGAACGGCGAGAACGCGTTCGCCGTGTGCGCGTTCCAATTCGTACGCACACGCGTTTTTCCAATGCCGAGGTGGCGACGACGAGCCGAGCGAGCCAAGTCCGCCTCCTTAAAACCGTTCGGAACCATCGATTCGCTTTTAATCGAACGCAAACGTACCGCACGACCGACACGGAATGCGCGAGCAGTCTTTCGCCCACAATTGTTTAAAAGTCTGCGTAAACAATTTCACTGTTTAGTAGGAGCAGTCGCAATGGAATAATAGTTTTTAATGTTTTATAATAATCTATCAGCGCGGTAGTCGAACTGTTTGGGAGACATTTTGGGGAATTTAATGAATCATCATGTTGTTTTGCTGTTTTTACATTGTACAGCACGTAATTCGATTATTTTCAAGTGGGAAGTAAACGCCCACGTGGATTTTATCAAGTTCTTGCTATTATTTGTCCATAAAAAAGAGTGCAGAGGATAGGAATGTTGGGACTAATCATTTTCACGCGATTTGGTCGCAATTCGTGCAACAAATAACAATAGAATAACAGCACGTCAAATTAATTGTAAGATTGTAAAAATAATTAATGAAAATAGCAAGAGACCCTCCGAAGATTTGTATGAACAATTTATATAATATTTCTAAGCCGCAAAGAACAATTTATTTCAAATCTGAACAAATTTATTCAAAAATCGTGTCATTGTAGGCAACCCAACATACACCAAACATTACACTCATTCCTCGCCAGTTTTATCGCCCGGAAACGCCGTGATTAATTACCAAATGCAACTTCCGACGGAAAGCATAAAACCACAACAATTAACACATACATGAGACATACCTTAATCACCGTAATCGTAAGATAAACGCATGCGAAATCAAATATAAATCGACCTACGCGCGAAGCAGTTTTGCCCGCTCGAAACGGCGCACGCATTGTTGTAATAAAAGCATTGCGCGGTGCTTTATTGGACATAAATAATTCGTATGCAAATCGGCGCGTATTAGAGCGCAGGTGAGCCGCGCGCCGCGGTTACGCGCGTGATGTAATGTCGGGATTTAGCGCGCTCGCCGCGCGCGCCAAAGTCCACCAGAGGCCGCGCGCGGCAGTACGGTCGGCGCCAGCGAGCTGGGCGTGTGATGTGCACCATCGAAGCAGCGAACGCGCGTTTTTCCGAGGCGATGCGTCCATCCAGCGGTGCGAACTAGGTGAGCTTATCATAATTTCCCATCGGCGGCGACGATCCGCGCGACGCGCGACCCTCCGGCGGGCGCGCGTCCAGCGAAATCGCACGCGCGCGCCGCATCTGTTTCGGCCGCGTCGGGCGAAGCTGAATAACAATCATCTCGGTTCGGGCGGAATCCGGCGGTGCGCGCGGGATCTCTCGGCGAGCGAGGTTCGCTTGTTATGCGTTCCGCTTATCGGCAGTGCTTCGCGATAACGCCATCACGGGAGTGCAGCGAGCAATAACGATTTTTAAGGTTAAGCGGCGATCGATTATTTACGTTGGGCGGCGCGGCGCGCGGCCGTGTGTGCGACGGCTCGCCTTCGGTTGTTTTGTTATTGTGCTGTGCTATACATAGGAGGCTGCGTTTCGCGCGCCTCTGTATATGGCGATGCGGCGCGGCGTTTTGTGCACGCGGGCGTTGCATATTTTATTAATA
>JARRAA010029435.1:0-17941 GCA_030557295.1 Ecitodaemon sp. MM-2014
AATATGTAAATCTAAGGATGTGAGTGAAGACATACGATGACATTCTGCTCAATGCACCAACAGTGGACCGCAACTTATATATTAGTCGGGAAAATTTATTCTTGGATCTACAAATTATAACGATAGTGATAGTTAGTCAAAAAATTTGTATTACACGTGGAGCGGGCCCTCAGAGATACAGTCCTGGTAGCAAACTTAAAATGTACGTGTATAGTGGCCTAATTGTAGCGTGTGTGTCATAAATATCGTAGCGTTCACCCCAATGCAAAACTTTCTGCTGGTTACTATCGCAATTATCCCTCGAGAAATTGCTAAGACGTCTTTATTTCAAGTGAACGTATTTTTCGTCCACGCAACATAAGAAATCATAAGAAAACAGGCAATTAAAACTTCGTTCTATTTCTAAAATTTTACTGTCACTCACTCAAAACGCAACTTTAAAAAATATGACTAAATTGATTACCTGACAGAAGTGGTACACGTTTCAACACATTTGTTGGAATAATTAAAATAGAAAAGCAAACCTACTTTATTTTAAATCGCTCCGCCTAAAACCCAATCATTAATGTAATCATGCCATATTTTACCTGTTTGCCATTATACCAGGAACAGGAAATTCGACTAAAAACGGAATTTTAATCAAACGAAATTCGAAACGTTTGCTGTACTATTTTGATTAATACTTATACTGAATAAATTTATTGCCGACATTAAAGAATATTCCAACAAATTAAATAAATGAAAATTAAACTACCTTAAAGTTCAACAATGATTGTTGATTTTGCTGAAACAACGTTCACGGCAGTGACCTCTTTGTGACTTCATAATACATGCGTACATTTACGGGCTCAAGTCAATTTGGAACTTTATTATTAATGAATAAACTTTCGGAAGCCCGGCAAATTGCAGAATAAAATTAATGAAAACAACGCCTAAACTAATTTACTCAGAATACTATTAAAATTCTAAATGAGAATTAGTATCCACCGGAAATTTTTCGTAGGGTTCTAACGAAATTTTGGCGGACCTTTAAATACTTCCGGCTTCATCGGAAGTGCTTTCAAAGTTGGCAGGTATGTAGGAAGACTTTTACCCTTAAGCCTAAGTGCGGATTTAAGACGGCGGAGTGTCGGGATCATTTGCCGACGTACATTTGAATGTGTTTGTTGGACAACCTTTTTTAATTGGGAATCTTCCCTTTTAATAAAACACCCCGGGCCGCACGCACTGGGGCGCAAACACACCGCTTGACGGTTAAGGCTTCGATATTATACCGAGCTGCCTGCAGCATCAACAACAACAAACAAACAACAAACTCGAATGGAGGAAGCAAACACGCCGCGTCCCTGACGAATTTTAATGAGTTTAACGCAATAATTGTTGTGACGGAGAACCGAACGCCATTGCGGCAACCGGGGGCTAAGGGTTTTCCCGAAAAACCTAATGAGAATGATAATAGGGTTAATAGTGGTGTCGGGAGAGCGCTGTAAGTGATTTTATGACAGAGCGAGACGATGGAAAAGCTAAAGCGACGACGAGGACATTCAAGTGAATGTGGTGTTTGCTAACAATAATAAGTAAGTTGTGCATTACTCACATGATAAAAACGAAACGGCACATTGTCGAGATGTCATTAGGGCAACGGCGACGTATTCACATACAGACACTACACACTATATCGAACTCCATTAAAATTTCTGGCACATCAAGTTAAAAGTGTCCGGCGTGCGATGCATGCGTTGCTTCGACGGTGGCGGCGTCGTCGTTGTCGCTAATAATTCCGCGGCGGTAGCAAGTCTGCTTGCCGCGCTTGTTGTCGGCAGTCGGAATAATATAGATAGACTAAAAATATAATGTGTGTGAAGGTACGATCTCGGACTAAATTTAAATTCTGTCATTTAGTCACTGGTATTCGTGCACGCACGTCGGCACCGCACCACACACGCTCGGCATAGAAGCTCGAATCGGTTACAACGGCGCCTTGAACATTGCTAAACGGACACGCGCCGCGCACACTTTTTGGCAGATTTTTCTCTCTCGCTAGATAAGCGAACGAAAATTACTCTAATTCCTTCATTTATTTTAAGTCGCACCAACACAATATTCCACAACGACGCGAACGTCTCGAACAACGCACTCAATTTATCCGACCAACTTAACCTAGAGCATTAGATTATCATATTACGAACACTGAGGGAAAGTTCGAGCGAACTTTTTACATGCGACCAAGTTTACGCCTGCAGTTTCGATCGCTCTTCGCGTTGCAGGGGCGTTGTTTGCTCGCTTCCGCTCGGTTTGATTTCGAACGATCGGGCGCGATGCGCGAAGTTTGAGATGATTTATTCGCGGATACTGCGGCGTCCCGGCGCTGATTTTCTACTCTCGCGCGCGAGACGAACGGCGGCCGCTTTCCAACTGATCGCGACGCGGCTCGCGAGTGCGCTGGGAGGCGGATGCTGTGCGGCGGTGAGCGGCGGCGCTGCTACTGACGCGACGCCCTCCACCGGACCGACTCCCTGCGTCGGCTTGCAACACGCTGATATAGAAACGATGCGGAGCGCACCGTGCAAGACAGAATAGAAGATTTTATATGATGGTAGTGGGTATCTATATTATATCTTTACCAGTATATGTACAAAAAATTTAGCGATTTTTGTGTATTTTAGAAAGCGCAGTGTTATATTGTAACATTAAAGACTTTGAAACTGCTTTGGAGATCGTAGATATTTGAATTTTGAATTGTTTGGGGCATTATGCGTCCGTAGTCGATTAACCCGCTAATTACATTCTCAGAAAGAAAAGAGTTTGTGATTTTTGTTTTAATATTTTCAACCTATTCTGGTGTAGTTTAATGTGCTAATTCCCTATCTGGTAATAAAATTTGTTTACCACATCAGATTTTGTTCCAAATCTAGGGCAAAGTTCTGATTTGTGCCATTGACTTAAAATGGCATCGTTTTCTGTCTAAAGTGTTTGGCGAAATTGCAAACCCTGATGTGTTAGACAATTATGGTTAGCGAATTCGTAATCATCGTATCAAAATATACGAGAATCAGGAATTTTGAAAACAAAATTTTCATATTGGACAGTGTTATTGTTTACCTGTCTCTGGAGAAAGGAATGCACTTTCATACCACTCCACAACCAAGCAGGCAGGCTCTCACCTGAAGCGATCAGGCTGAATACTTTCAGTCGAATATACTATATGAGATCTTCGATCTATGCATTGAAGTCAAAGTGTCGCCCATACGTTGTGCTTTATTGTGTGTCGCCGGTTTCTTCCATAAAAAAAGGAAATAAAGAGGAAGGTATACCACAGCATAGTGGAAAGCATCCTGACATACGGATCAGAGGTATGGACAATGTCGACAGCAGAAAAATCAAAAATCCAGGCAGCAGAAATGATGTACTGGAGAAGAGCATTGAAAATTATGATCATGGATGGTATCAGCAACGAGGAAAATCGAAGGAGAATGGAAGCCAGTACCACAATACTAACCCACATCGAAGAAAAGCAACTGAAATGGTATGGACACATGAGAAGGATGGAAGAGACGAGAATACCCATGATAATGTGGGAGTGGATATCACCAGAGGGAAGGAAAAGGGGGCGACCAAAGAAGAGTTGGAACGAGCAAGTGAACGAAGGCATGGAAAGAAGCGGAATGACGGAAGAGGACGCGCAGAATAGAGAGACGTGGAAATTAGGATGCGGCAAACGACTAATGTTGTAAACGCCAGAAATATAATATAATAATAAAAGACAAAATAATTGCAAAACCTTTTTTTACTCCTATCACTAATTCTAATATATGCGAATTGCAACAACGTACATGGACCAAACGATGAGTGGAATCATCGGATACTTAGGGAATCGAATTTTAGCTGTAGGGCTTCTAGAAATAAAACGCGTTGAATGCGAAGCAACCTTTATTACCTGAGATATAGTCATTCCTAAGAGATGTTCAGCTTGGTGCTTTGATGTCACTTCCAAGAGATCCACTTTCATCTTTGAAGATATGATCAACTTGCGATACAGATATACTGGAGAGATTCTTATGATACTTGTGTAGTGGTATGACTATTGTATGCATTGCATAGTAAGCAATTCGGCTTACTCAGCTTCCTGCTCACCTATATGTAAGTGTTGAATTGGTATTAAACGAAATATTGAAAAATCTAGTCGTGTTCTGTCGTTACCTCGACAAACCATACTATAGCACATTACTTTACACTCGGCTCTGTTGGATAGTGACAATTTGCTTAATCTGCACAATAAATCTGAAGGAAAATTAAACAATCTTCCATAACACCGTAATTTTCACGAAATGCGTAAAGAGATGGCTATGTTTGGATAAGTCTTGCTTATTCAACTTTTAGAAAACGGACAATTTGGGAGGTCCCGTGTAGTCCCAGCGTGAGGCTGACTCCGTAATGTTTTTGGATTAGCAATAAAAATCTCAGCTTACTTACAATATGCGGCAAGGCTAATGTATCCATACAAATTTCTGATTTCCGAAAAATCTGTTACGGATGTACTTCAAAGGATCGAAAAGACTCATCCACAACTATACCCAGAAACACAGGCGCCAAAACATGGATTCTATACGATGAAACTATATTAAATCAAACAAAGTTATCCATCTTTTGTTTTTTTACTTAAAACTATTATAAATACAGCCAGTGATATTTTCCCATATTCTCTCCAATTCATTTCCTAAGTGACTCTAATAAAATGAAAATGTTCATTTGAAAATTAATTATGATGAAGTAAATTGCACAATTCATGCATTGTGCGCCGCGTGCGGCGAAAATCGAAAAACTCGAAAAGTTATGAGCGAATGAAAATAAAAATGTTTGGTGGAATTTATTTCGATATTAATTACCACACAAGAGTTACAATGGTTTTTGGTATAAACGAAATGTTGCTTTATCATGAATAATTTTATATGGAATTATTCCATTCGCCCAGTCACAATTTTAACCAAGTAATCAATTTCATCGTACACTTTTCCATGTCGCACTTGTCCAATTATCAACAACAGCATTTGTTTAATCTAACAATTTTCCAGGAACATGCAATTTTCATAGTTTAGTAAATTGTTAAGGTTTTAATGGTGTTTTTTATGGATGCTAGCATAGTATGTATATTATTAGGCAAAAAGCCAAGACAGCACGACCGCATATACATATCTATCAACTTTCACTTACAAATCCAACTAAAATCATAAACAGTTACAATGCCGAGGCAAACACATCGTCAACAATCTATGAAAAAAATAAACAACACGACATCGATATCGATTATAATTATGTTAATTACATTGTTAATTCGATTCAATTTAAGTGTTTCGGAGCCAATGGAGCATTGGAGAAAAAAATTAGAATTGACGCTCGATAAGGCATTCCCACGAAAAGATAATCTACAAATTTTTACGACAACGAATGAAACGCGCACATTGTCGGTCTTCTACGATCTGATTAAACATGCA
Organism: Ecitodaemon sp. MM-2014; assembly: GCA_030557295.1. Lineage (NCBI taxonomy): Eukaryota > Metazoa > Arthropoda > Insecta > Coleoptera > Staphylinidae > Ecitodaemon > Ecitodaemon sp. MM-2014. The sequence continues at coordinate 5,493 of JARRAA010029435.1, forward strand.
CAATTCCCAATGTCGCACAACCCTCACACAAAATACGCACCTAATGGATACATTATTGTAACTGATAGCTTCAAGAAAGTTCAGAAATCTGTAGCAAGCTACAGGTTTAAAGTTCCGAGAACAATATACATCTGTTACTTCATATATAATACAAACGAGATTTCTTCTGGAAGGGTGGATGATTTATTTCGGACAAGCGAACCCTTCAAAACACTGCAGGCTGTCGGGGGTTTGGACATTATCATTAACAAAATATACATATGCTTTGAATCCAAATGGAAAGAAACATCAATAATTAAAATGGATATAATGTCACTGCGAAATGGAACGACTGCGTTCCAGCAATTGGACGAATGGAAACCAGACTTCAAAAATGTTCAAAAGGTATTTAAGATTATTACGTTTGACTGCCGGCCTCATATTTTCTGCGATGAAGAAAACGGCGTCACCGGAGGATGGGAAAAAGGCGTAATTGAACTTCTAATGGAGAAAACTAAATGGCCTTATGAGTATATAATAAAGCCACGTGGATATTACCAAAAGGCCTATCTTGAGCTAATGAACTACACGGCAGACGCCACGATCTGCGGACACATGCTCGGCCCACTAACGAACTTATTAATTGATCACACCGACGGATATATGCAGGCTTGCTTAACATTTTTAGTGCCTAAGCCCGATAGACTTTCAATCAGAACATTTGTGTTCCAACCCTTCGACCTTCGAGTGTGGATGTATGTTCTGACTGGTTTACTTCTCCTATGCATAGTTTATAATTTCAAAAACAACGATTTCGTACAATCAGCCCTAAAAATTCTTCAACTGTTAGTTGGAAGCAATGTGCCCATCTTTCCGAAATCATTTTATTTGAGGACTATAGTTACAACGACAACGTTTGCGGGCATTCTGTTGATTACCACGTACATGGCATCGTATTCCAATATATTTCAATCTCCGCGTCATGCAAAACCTATTCGAACATTGAACGATATGTTGGAAAGGAATCTTGAATGGGGCGAGCCACTCGCCTCAACTATTAACATATACAAGTCCATGAGTAATGAACATCTGCAACCACTTTTAAATCGCTATGTGTTGTATCCCAGTGTCGAAACAAGGAATGCACAGTTGTTACAGAAGCCGATGGCCATGTCCACGCATATTTTCGACGGTGGACTTATTGCAAAACTTGACACCTTAAATGTCACTCATCTAAAAAGAATGATGGTATTAAACGAGTGCTTCGGTGAAATGTACATCACTATTCCGCTTGCCCCAAGATCTCCATTTAGAGACACGATAAATGAGATGATAACACAACTCCGAGATCATGGGTTTATAACATTTTTCACCAAAAAACTACAGTGGACGAATATTAAATTGAATAGAAATAATGAATGGCTGAGATTTCCAAATCAAAAGAATAATAATACGGCTTTAAATTTAGGCGTGGTTTCAGGAGGATTCTATTTATTATTTATAGGGCTATCCTTTAGTTGGGTAATATTTCTCTGTGAAGTATTTATAGATATTATCACCAATCGAATACTTTCGATCTCTCAGAAAATTACCACTTCTTAGCAATATGTAACAATGTAAAACTACAAAGGTGAAAAAAACATAGATATTTATTAATGGTTTATATCATTATGCAGATCTTATGTTACTGTAAGTACAATTTGCAATTTGATAAGATTTGTGTCGGTTTAAATATATTTATATTATAACATAGTTTTTTCTTAACCAGGCGTTAGTCGCTGTATTGTCAAATAAACCGAATGTTTTCCACAAGATAGGAATATATTTACAATATTTATTTTTTAAAACTTCAAACTACAGGTATATGTGAATCAGTTATTCTATTATATTTTAATGCATTCCGTCTAGGATTATACCTAATAATGAAAACTCACAGTGTTATTTTTCATCCAAACGTATAAATGCGACAGTCAATGTATTAATGACACTCATCATACTCCCTACATCGTATGATTGTTTACGCCATGCTAATTGTAAGCGGAGAAATGAAAACATTAAAGTGCTTTCTAGTTAAGCTCATCGTATCTTCAGAATATCCATATTTCGGGAGGTTGGTGGATTCACATGTAACGCCCAACTCTACGCCACACTATTATACAAACACTAACACAAATTAAAGTTTAATAGATAGGACGACTTATTATCTACATTTATATGCCCATCTTCTTGATAATATTTCCGTATAAATCATCTTGCATAGGAACAACTAATTTTGTCACAAAGTATTCAGTGTGGGCATTCGTTTGTCTTGTAGAACTGACTGCACGAAGTGCACAGATCAGTAGCGCAGTGTTCATGTCACCTCACAGGTTTGAGCAATAATTTGGTATTTGATATCAATGACGAACAATGCACGCCTATCGATGTATCATTTTCTTATCGGTATTGTAGTTCCGTGGAGTGATGGTATATTTTCGGCGCATTTACTGTCGCGAGCCGCATTAGAACTCGCGACTAAATAGCTTTGTATATTTAAACAAATATCGCGAGCCGCCCTGGAACTCGCGCTAAATAGTTTTATGTATTTAAACGGAGAACTAGCGCGAGCCGGATGATGCGTGCCGTGAACGGAATTTATAAACAATCATCTAGGGATTGGCGACGAAGTGTCGCGAAGCCTCATAGCTAAGATGTAGCGTGCCCTGTGGAAAAGTACTGAGAGGCTCCCTGCGAGGATGAATCTGACCGCTCACAGTGGTCTTATTGTTTCGGGTAGCTAATTGGGGGGCGGTCGAGGCCGCTGGACGCGAGACAAGATTCGTATACAAGACGAGCCAGTTAATTGGCAAAGTCGGTGATCAATTAATCCGTCGCGCTGTCACTCAGATACTAGAACTTCGCCACCTGTGTTTCAACCAAGTCGACCCCGAGCCCGAAATGGCGACATCTACCCTGTAAGTTTCTTTCTATAATAAATATTCTGCCAAGTCCTTCTCGCATTGTGCTTAATTTGGCCCGGTCGCCACGCGAGTCGCTTTATTCAACCTTTTAACAACAATTTATTCTTTTTTTTTTCTTCGGGGTAAAAACGCTTAATGTCGGAGTGTGGAACTTGGAGCGTGCTCGCATTTGCGAGTGAGCAAGTCTCCTCACCCATTAAAAACATCCCCTTCGATAAGGATGCAGTCGTATATAATATCAGGACGGCCTCCAACATGTCTTAGAGAGGCCGCCCTCTCCGCGTAGCCAACTTAGGGCATTTTGCGGGTTACGAGAGAAAGCGTGGAGAATGAAACGATAACAGTAGGCCTATAAATACTCTACTGACATAGAAAATATAAAAATAAATACTCTACAGATATGAACAGCACAATAAATAAATACTATATAATAAATATTTTGACTAGATATCATAAAGTGATATTTGATCCAGAAAAACACCCTCAGAACGAAGGACCGGCAACACTAGTGCATGGTTTCGTATATCGCGGGGAAGCTCTAACCGCCAGTCATCCGCCAACCCGCTTCTGTCCCTAATGCCAGGGCACCGGAATAGATGCGGCACGGTCAGCGGCACGTTGCACTGGGATAGCGAGAGAGAGGTTACCGTTAAACGGCACCTCTTCGTCGGTTAGAGGGGTATACCTGGGCAAAACATCCGTAGGATGGGTACGCATCCACTAAATCCTAACCGTATTCTCGGCAAAGATTTTGTAGTCCCGCAAGGGAGCGGCAATTCCTGGTGCAGGGGCATCATCGGGGGAGCGTATTGCCGCACGCTAAACGATAAACGCTACGAATCGGTACTGCCTGGAGTGGTGTTTGGAGAGGTACAGCAGTAGCGGTACAGTCCTATATCAATAATCTGCACAGTGGGAGTAGACTTGGGTTTCGCGGTAGCCGACGCGTCTGAGGGGTGATCTTACGTCTTGCATCGGCGTAGGATAGCTTCTCGCGTACTCAAACTTCTTGTACAGCCTGCTCGATTTTGAAAACCTGACAGTCCCGCGCCCTAGTAGAGTGCGACCTGCCACAATTAAGAGATGTCACCGGTTGTATGCACTGGCTACCTACGTGGAAGGCTTCGGATTCCACGACGACTGCCCTGAGGGCTAGAACGTACCACAAAAATTACTTTAACGAAATTAACATCTGTAACAAGACGTGCCCGGCTAGGACGCCTTGTACATAGGAGGAAGGGGAAGAAAAGCCCTTCTCTCCGAATTTAACTATTTATTGATGTGCCCGGTCGAGGAACGCAGCCTCGACTCTGTTGGGGCGCTCGTGACACGCTAGTCAGTATGATGAACGTGTGTGAACTGTTTAAACAAAAAACCCGATCACAAAATGATACGATAGGCGCAAGAAGATGGCGGAGGTTGAAACCGTCCATACCTGTGCGGCAGACGGTATCGTGCACTCTGTGCGACGGTCCAAATCACGAGCTCGCGAACAGTTCCGTTCGGCTGACGAGTGCCAAAGAGATCGAGCCGAGCGAGCGCGTGTCTGACCACGGGCGCACAGAGTCACGTGGCGCCTGCCGCGCAGGCGCTACTGAGTGGGGTAGACGCGCTGCAGCCGATGCGGCGCGCTGCCAGCCAGTATCCCTTCAACGATATCTAATGGTTACCGTCAGCTTTTCATCGATGGAAATCCGACAAAGATAATCAGCGCTCCCGTGTCCATGCAGTTGCATTGGATTGCACAATTCGGAAATAAACCCTGAAGGCATCTTTATTGCTTTTAAGGAACTCGGAGTAGGTATGGAATTTCCCAAGTTTGCGCCGATTCAGAAACACATCGGTACCTCTGGATTTTTTGGGGGGTGGGGATAAAAAATTTATGGAATATTCATGAACAACCTACTGAAAATTCAAAATTCGACACTAGGTGGACTATGCAGCCCACATGTTACGAACCTCGGAGCCGCCACGTGATTGAATGCCACTGCCATGGAAAATCGACCGCGATCAGTCCACGAAACAATCTCCTGGTGCCGACCTTCGACCATCGAGTCCCACCATAGGACGACTTTAATCCATACAACCGAACTTATGTTGGGAAGCTCCGTCAAAGTATGTGTGCAGTGACGATATGGAACTGCAGCACAACACTGATTATAAGAACAGCACAGTCCGGCATTTGCAGTCGCATACGTCGAGGCAACGGAGAATAATAAAAAAGCCTGCATTACTAACTTTTGAAAGTAAAAAAGCTTTTAATTTCGACGAACTGCCGAGCGCGGCCTGAAACTAACACACCCAGTCCCTTGACGCGCTGGAAATTTAAAAACCGAATATTTTCCAAAATTTTGCGCTTATGCACGAGATGCCGAGCGGGGTTCATATTAGTGGTTTCAGGAGCCTGTAAAATCGCATTTGCATATAATTATTTGAATCGACTATATTTTACAGAAATGTGCGTATAATAGAGCAATGCTTGCAATATATTTTGTCTCAGCATGGCCAAAATACCATTTGTCTTAAACTCAGTAACAATGATAATGACGAGTGGGTTTAAGCATATTGATTGCAATTATGTATACTTTGTTAGGCCAACACATTAAAATGCTTGAATATAATGTATGTGGATAAAAATAGTTAAAATAGTAAGCGTTGAATATTTGTTACATTCCTCCGAACAAATATTTTAAAATATTGACTATACGACATCGTCCTGGTTAGTTGGATAATCAGTATTAAGAAATTACTGGTCGATTTCTTGACCTATTTTATAATTAGATAATGGTATCATCTGAGTAGTTTCTCCTCTTTGATTGTTAGTACTAGCTATCACTTTTTTAAACGCCAAACCCAGCAGAACATCCCCAAAAATAAACAAATGTTTACCATTGTAATAACATACGAATAACTAAACCATAAGAAACCGCTTGAACTATCGCGCATGAACTGTTTCGTTTCGTTATAACTCATTATTAAATTAAACCAATTGTGCGATTCTTGGTCCTGATACTTGTTTACAATTAGAATGCCAACTCTAAAATATTCCGATTTCAAATTGTACCATGGCATTTGGGTAAATTGAAGAGTGTGATTCTTTCCGGCAATGATAGAATAATTTTCCTTTGAATAATGACCGATAATCCAACAAATCTCGCCAGTTTCTTTGGACAAAAGTTCATTGAGTTCATTTCCGTCGTGGCTTCTACAGTCGCCAAGTTCACTCAATTGCTTTGTTAAAACAATGACATATATTGCTTTTGTTTGGATGCTGCCATTCCAATATTAAAAATCTATTATGATCCCAGTGCCCTTTTAGATTCAATGGAGATTCGGGACCTAATTCACAACAGTAATTAATTTTGTCTCAGTCATTTTTGTGGATATATTTACTTTGGATTTTTGTCGATTGTTGTAGTTCTTTCTCCTCTCCATATAATGCAATATTTTTATTTTTTGCAGCAATTGATATTCCATAAATGGAGTCAGCACGGAGATTTGTTAAAGTGGCACAAAACATATCCGTCCATATATGGCAATGGTCACGTGAATATGTCCATTGTATGTGGGTAAAGTTTCCATAAGCATCTAAATACTGATATTGAATCCGGAACGTATCCAATTCTCCAGTTGGAGGATAGGGCGCACTCCATCTAAGAGACAGGTATGTTTCCGATGTTGAATATACTTCAGCAAATGGAACTTGATGGGGCGCTGTAATTGAATTTTATTAATGTTTAATTGTTTAGTACTAATACAAAAATCTCCGATAAACTGGGTTCATTAATCCGCTACATTTCGTCTCTATCAACTAGAGATGTATCTTTGGCAAATCTCATAGGATCTATAGAATCATATCTTGGAATAAATTTTTGTACGCTCTCTATGTTGTAACTCTCGCACAGGATGACATGGCTATTACATATACTTACATGTAGGTTTGGTCATAAAATTTCTTCGCAGCAAATGTTGTAATTGCTTCCCTCTTTGTTCTTTTACGTCCAGAGAGTAATTCGTATACGGTTGAAGAGATAGCAATGAAAAACCATTGGTAAAGTTTGTAGGTACCCATTCGTTTTCAGTAATTTTTCCTGCACACCATTCACTTAAGCATTCCGTAGACATTAAGATAGTTACATTATCATTCCAGTTTTCACAATATATCTCCAATTCCAGAAATACATTATCCGCATTTATGGTAATCAGAGGTTCTATTGTTGTTTGATTTGCTGGAGTACAAGCTGAAATTAAAGTTTAATAAATAGGGCAACTTCTCCATTTATATGCTCACCGTCTTGACAATATTTTCCTGTAAAGCCCCTTGCACAGTAGCAACTATTATTGTCACAAGTTATTCTGTGTGGGCATTCGTTTGTCTTGTAGAACTGATTGCATGGTGTGCACCGATCAGTGGCGCAGTGTTCATGCCATCTCATAGGTTTCAGCAATAATTGGGTATTTGACTTCAATGACGAACAATGCACGCCTATTGGTAAATCATTTTCTTGTTGGTATTGTAGTGTCGAAGAATGATGGGACAATTTCGGTCCATTACAATTATCATGAATTACCATATTTTTTAACTGAATTTTCTCATCAGTTTTCTTAATTCTTAACAAGTACTTTCCTTTATAAGGCAAATACGCGTAAAATGTTCTATAATCCCATTGAGAGCCTGGGATGAAACTGTAAAGTTGTTCGAAAATAACATTTGCAGTATCGTTGATGGAAAATATTTGTAACTTCATGCTTCCTAAATTGTATGTATAAAACGTCAGACAAAGGTGTTTTGAATGAATGTCAAGTAATGTGTCAAGATATGACCGAGAAGATGCAATATTGCTATATATCCATGCTGAAAGTAAAATGATTAATATTCGATTTTAGTATGGCGGTTTTTCATACATGCGTGGTACTTCCAATAAGCGTCCTCAAACGAACTAACATGTATAAAGTGGTATTTGTAAAAATCCTGATGTCCCGAATTATATTTTAAAGTAGATATACTATTTATTGCCAGTTCCAACGTCCTATTTTGCGAATTAAATATTTTAATGTGGTTCCATTGATCATATTTCAACGCATCTATATTTACCTAAAATACATAATTTTATATAAAATAAAGTGTTCAGCAACATATGTAGTAAATTCAATACATATGAGGCAAGTTCTGCACAGTCTGGCCAATGAGCTGTGTCTTTTTCCGGTATTGACCCTTTCATACACTTTCTTAAGATACCATTTCTATTTTTTAATGTCCACACAAGACAGTCACCCTTCTATAGGAAGATGGCGGTACACATCCAGATATGCGCGCCTCCGGAGCTCATGTATGACAGATGAAACGTGGAAATGTCTGAGAGATTGGCAATTGAATTAAACTTCAACTTCATTGTGTCGGATATTCGCTCAGTCAGAATGATTGGTAATGCTAAATGTTTAAAACAAATGTAATGAATATTATCAGTTATATTTTGTTTTTCTTACTTTCCCATGAGTAGTCCAATCGTGAATCAACATCCCCAATATAATATTCTGCCCAAATCCAGCCATACTGTTTCCAATCAAATTGTACTTGTCTGGTGTTAACTGCAACGGACTAATATTCTACATGGAACCGCCGATTTCTAAAAAGCTTACCTTGCATCGGATGACTGAATTGCTCTGTACTTGGTGTAATCCATGCGATCCCATCGGTTAGATTATTACCGACACACTCTAATGAAATGGAGACATTCTTAATACCGGTAATATTTGCAAATAGTAGTTCTGGTACACCCAATACTCCTTGAAAGCACAATTGAGCTCCAATGAAAAACGTAATTAACAAGCTCTTTCGCGAAATTGTGGTGATTTTTGGACATGCTGAAACATAATTCTACTTTAAAACGAAATCTACATTAAAATAAAATTTGGGGTCTCTATCACTTGTACTGCTCTGAACCGATTAATATTTTCATTAATTTTTTCCACTAGCAATTCTACATCCGCTCGTAATTTCGAGATAGTTAATTGATACAAAAAAGATCTACCTCGATGGCTGATTTGGGGTGCCCATTTTTTTTATCGTAGATGTGAGAACAACCGCCATCCTGGAATTGGAATATAATATTACCAGCAGAGTTGCTGGTTTCAGAATATTTTATTTATAATCCCTACATATTAAGGGGATACGTATAATCGCGTTGGTAATGATTCATCTGTGAAGTGCATCATCGGAAGTCGCTGTGCACCGGACATACTTATATGGTTTCGTATCGTACAACGACCTAGCGTGGAATTTCCGAATGTGCACTACATGCCATATCTTGTTATACCACAGTGTTATTATAATTAAAAGGTATACATATTTATACACGCTGGAATGTGAAAAACAGTACATTGGAATCAACGAACGCGGTCCCTGTCAAAATTAATAGGGTAAATTCAGAATAGATGTGACAATAGCGACATATAGCGAGTCTCCCTGGCACAAACCGATGCGACTATACTTTTTGCCCACTACTACTAACCTAATCTAACCCTAACTGATGGGACTATAGAGCATTCCAAGCCAGCTGCACTGAGCTCTACGATGGGCAAACAAACTAACAAAAGATTTGGTGACGCTTCGACCAGTGGGCATCATTTGCGTGCTGGTCGCTACGCTTACTTCAGCGTGCTCTAGTTGTTTGGACCACTAGGAACGGTTTGTTATTGTTTGCCCATCGTAGACCACAAAGGCACCGTTCCCCACTCAAAAATGGCGTTCTGACAGGACGTCAAAATGGTCCATACATTCTGGCTCATAAGTTGCCGTTCAAGTTTTACAAACAAATAAAAACAATTTGTATTATACGTTTATGTATATGCATATTTAATTGGAATTATACCAATATCAAAAGTTACAATACTTTCCGCTCGCTAACCACTTGCGTCCGTCTTGATTGGGTGGTGTTAGTGGTGTACCACCATCTCCGAGTTAACAAGTACTTTATGTTAAAAAAATTGCGAATCTCTGGGATTTCAATTTGTCTACTAGAAAGCGTAGCAAATGTCCCAGTATTGCAACTATCCTCAACTTACCCTACAGCTTTTGACAGTCCGAACGATTACGGTCAATAAATTCTCTTCTTTCTTTCCTGACGATTAGTTATGATGAGCGAGGAGACTTGACCAAATTACACTGAACTTTATTTGTTAAATTACATAGGTTTAAATACTAATTGATAGAATAACATAATGATTATAAATATCAATAACCGCATAGGTGTCCGCGTAAGTAGGTCGCGTAAGTAGGTCGCCCTGGTGCTGATGTTGGGTAATCAGTTGCCGAGTTCTTCTTGATTAATGTTGAACTTATTGGGCAACTGATTGTCCACGTGCCGGTGATGTGCGCTTATCGTTACACCTCCCCCCTGAGATTGATGCCTGCAGTTGAAGGCGAGGGCATCAACGGTGAGCTTGCAGAGGGTGGTTGACTGGTGTGGGTTGGAATGGCGTACACCGGTGATTGCGCTTCTGGCTGCTTGGTTTTGACGTACTTGTACCATTTTAGAGACGCCCAGGACAATATAAAGGCTAGAATGATAGTAATTGTGATAATGTTTATAAGATTTGTGCCCAACATAGGTGGGTGGACCAAGTTGATCTGTGCGTTCCCCAGTCTGGATTGTAGGTCTTGTAGGCCATCCAGACGAATATTTTCGAGTTGGGGCTCGGAGTGGTTCACGAGTAGTGGCTGTTCCGGGAACTCGATGGAGATGGCCGGCAGCAGAATGGGTTGCTTGTGGTAGCTGGCTGCCATCTGGTTTGCAATGGTGTAATTCATGACTCTCATCCAGGCGTGGAGGGGCAGGTGGATTAAATACGGTCCTTTGATGGCCTCGTATCTTGGATGCTGGCCGTCCTGGAGCATGACCTTTGTTGTCTTAGGGCACACTACTAGCCAATAGTTAGTGTCGTCAATGCGATTTATGATCACGTTCTCTGCTTGGATTGTGTGGAGACGACACTGGCTGTAGTTCGAATTTAATTTTAATAGTTGCACTTCGCAACTATCGTGCACCATGCTGCCCATCGTGTCGAAATCTCTGCAGAGGTATTCTCCTTCACGAAGTTCCTCGCATCGCGTGTCCATGTATACGTTCCGCAAGTCGTTTGTCAACAGGAATTTCTTTTTGGGAATAATGGTTTTAAAGTGGGTTTGCTCAATTTGGATAGGGATCGAAAATATATGGTAGTAGTCATAGGACTCGCTGAATGTCAAAGGGATATCGATAAGGAAGACGAGTTTGTTCTGGGAGATGTAGCATTTAATGTTGGAGATTTTTTCGTACATTGGAATTGTATCTTCAGTTATTGGGATGGGGAATTGATTTGACGGAATTGTGGTTCTAAGTTTTGACAATTGCTGGAACAAGTCTTTTGATTGTAGGATGGTGGGATGGAACATGTTGATCCTTGCGAAAGTAATGGCTGTCTCTAGATCGGTTATTATGTGCAATAGGAATGATGCACTTGAGACGAGCTGATCGAAAGTATGCTTCAATATTAAAAAGTGATCTGTGCTGTAAACTTGGTTTTTCATGATAAATTTTATATGAGCGATGCCTTCTTGGATCGAGAGTTCGTTGTGACTGATTTGACTTAATGTTGCGTTTAATCCGCTCACGACACGACTAACGAGAGACACCTGTGAGTTGTGGGCTTGCATTAATATTCTATTTTCTGTTTGCATTTTGTTTAAGATTTCGTTATATTTTTCCCCGTCGGTAGCGTCCAGGTTACCGGTTATTACTTTAAAGACTGAACCCAGGCCATTTATCAGTCCACGCTTCGCTCGATTGGAAGGGTCCACCAAGTTGTTAAATTTTGACTCTATTGCATGCAACATACAGCAAAGGGTTGAGTTGCTATTTGCAATATCTTTTATATATATGGTTTTGTTCAGGTGGTTGTGGACTGCGACTGATAAGTGCCGTTGTTCCTCTTTTAATTTATTTAGTTCGCTATTAATAGTAGATAGATCATAATATGATAATAGCGTTAAATGTGTGCTTTGAATTTTCGCTGTGCCTAGGCGAAAAGGAAGAATTCCAGGATTATCGTGGAGTTTGGTTAGGCTGATTTTGCTTGCTATGGATGCGGTCGCCAGGACCCAGTACCTGGAAATGGTTGGAAATTATAAGGTTGTGCTAGAGGCCTTTTAATATTATCTATATGGATTTTTTTTAATCTAGACGGGTTTAGTTGGTCGGGAATTAGGGCGGTATTTAGGGTAGTTTGTGCCATTGTAGTTTCGGGATAAAATCTCTGGTTTGCCTTTACTTCTCTCCTTGCCATTCGTTTTGGCCGGATTATGTCGTTGGATGTAAATGGGTTCGGCTCCCTATTGGTGTTTTTGTGAGTAATTAGTTTTGTTTTTTGTTCTTGGAGTCTCTTGTTTATTTCGCCGTAAAGTACACGACAACTATCCCTGTGGTTCTGTACATACATGCTTGTAAGATGTGCATCGATGTCGACATCAAA